>JXCR01139436.1:338112-356975 GCA_002079205.1 Phalaenopsis hybrid cultivar
TTCAAGTGCGGGGATTTCCTATTGAATTTAATGCCGCCTGCATTAACACCTTTTACGAAGTCCCAGACTCTTACAACTGCCACTATGAAACCTTTAGTACTATGGAAGGCCCACTAAATGATGTAATCAACTTTCTCACTGATGGGAAAGGAACATGGAAGATTAAGCAATGAGAATGGGTAAATTTTTCTGCTTCCATATTGAATGCCACATCTAAAGCGTTAAACTATTTTATTTCCTCTACTCTATTACCGACTTATCACCATAGTGAGGTAACTAGAGATTGAGCTATTCTAAATTTTTGTATTCAAAATAACAAAAATATAAATGTGGGCAGAATCATTTTTAAGAATCTATTGACCACATCAAGGAGTGAAACAAGTGGAGATCTAGGACATCCTGGCCTCATTTATGCACTTTGCCAACTTTCTGGAGTGGAAGCTAGAGATGATGAGGAATGGGTTTACCCCATGAAACCCATTAGTAAAGCTAATTTGAAGACTTACAAATCCCATGAAAAATAGAGAACTGGGAGTAGGAGTCAAGAACCTTCTACTAATAAAGATGTCCCCTCTACTAGTTATGACCTTCCTTCTTCTAGCTCCCCTACCCTGATTGATTTAATGAATGAGTTGACCTTGAAGCGAAAGAGTATAGAGTTAATAAATGAAAGGATTGGAGGTTTAGAATGTTGACATGATTATGATAGTGAGTAACTTCAGAGGCATCCAAATTTTGAGATATCTTATTATGAAGCTCAGGCCCGACACTACAGAGGTGAGCCTGATGTTACTTTCTCTGAGTGCCCCCGATATACTCAATATCAGCCCAATCTACCTGCTGACCAAGGAGATGAAGATATAGTTTGGGATTTTGATATCTGAATGTAATTGATGTGCTTGTACTTTTATTTTTGTATTTTTTTGTAATACAAATGAATGTTTGTGTGTGTTTGTACTTTCATTTTTATTGTTATGTTGTAATTGGATAGTTTTTAATTTTTTTATAATGTTTAGTGTGGTAGTTAGAATTTGCATGTGTAGTGGAATGGATGTTGATTATTACTTTGTGAATTGTAATTTGATGTGATTTTTATTTTTCATTTCAAATTATAATTGTTTTGTTAGTATTGTGGATGTGTTAGTGAAATATTGAGTTTGTTTAAGGTTTAGTTTTGTACTTATTTCAAAATTTCTTTACCCAGCAAATTCTCTAATGATTTATATGTGTAGAAAACTCCTAATGTTACAGACTAAGTGAAGTAGAAATTTTGAGAACGACTGCTTTGAGTTTTAAATTTAGGGAAAGAAAGGTGATGTTCAAAATCATTAAAGACTATCCAGTGGAATGCTTTGAGTTTCAAATTTAGGAAAAGAAAGGTGATGTTCAAAATCATTAAAGACTATCCAGATAAAGTAATCCTCACTTGAAAATCAAAAAAGAAAGGATTGAAAACAATCCCTGAAAAGAAAAGAAAAATATATAGGATTGAAAGCAGGAAAAAGAAAAGATTGACAACAATCCCTGAAAAGAAAAGAAAAATATATAGGATTGAAAGCAAAAAAATAAATGATTGAAAACAATCCCTGAAAAGAAAAGAAAAATATATAGGATTGAAAGCAATCCAAAAAAAAAGAGAAATGAAAGAAAAAAAAAATGAAAGTGAGGAGAAGCTTGAGGATATGCTTAATCAAAAATTGGCTTCACTGGACCTACCTAAAGCTAAATACATTCCTAAACTTATATTTATGGATGCATCTTTGTTCTAATGAAGTTCCTATCATTTGAATATTCTAAGTGACTTAGTATTACAACATATAGTTATTCTTGAAATGAATAGAAGACTAGAACTATTAAACTTGATGATTAGATAATCTTGTAGCTACAGAATTAATTTAATTACTTGAATTTTTTCTAAAAATCTCACTATGATATTTACTTAGATCAAACTTATAGTACTTCTGAATTAAAACTTTACTACCATAGATCATAACTTTTATATAGTACTAAAATTACTTGAGGACAAACAATAGTTAAGTTTGGGGGATTTTGACCAAAGGAAAATATGTTGAGATTTTCATACCTATTTTATACTATTTTTTATGATATTGCACTTTAAAGAAAGGTATTTTTGATGTTTTATTGCAGGAATGATGATATAGGGTCATTGGAGCAAAAAGATGTAAAAAGGAGCAAATTTGGAGCGAAAATGACCAAAATGTGAAGATTTGAACTAGGGCGCCGATGACGAGCTCAACTGCGCCGACGGCGAGAAATTCTCGAGGCTCCAGATTTAATAATTTAGAAGGCCCGCTGACGGCGCCCTTGAGGCCACCGACGGCGAGATCGGCAGTTATGTCTAACAATGCATTGGATGAGGATGAATTTTTGAGGGATGCTTAGGCAACTCTTGGGAAAACTCATCCACAACTTTAAAAAAAAGTTTTTAGCCAAAAATACAGTGGGTGTAAAGTGTTGGGAAAGTGTAGAGAGTCTAATTGTGAGGAGTTCTTTGAGAGAATGTAAGAGTGGAGGGAAAGTGAGAGATTTCATCCTCCTTGCCGCTTTGAAGAGGAATTTTGTGTGCTGTAAGGAAAGGAAGAGATTCAGAGGAACTTTGAGGANCGCCCTTGAGGCCGCCGACGGTGAGATCGGCAGTTATGTCCAACAATGCATTGGATGAGGATGAATTTTTTAGGGATGCTTAGGCAACTCTTGGGAAAACTCATCCACAACTTTAAAAAAAAGTTTTTAGCCGAAAATAATGTGGGTGTAAAGTGTTGGGAAAGTGTAGAGAGTCTAATTGTGAGGAGTTCTTCGAGAGAATGTAAGAGTGGAGGAAAAGTGAGAGATTTCATCCTCCTTGCCGCTTTGAAGAGGAATTTTGTGTGTTGTAAGGAAAGGAAGAGATTCAGAGGAACTTTGAGGAGTTTGCTTGGGGAGGAATTAGAGATAAATCTTATTTACTTGTTGTAGTTTGTATGACTTTGTTTTTATATATGAATTCTCAGTTTTGTTGTGTCTTCCCCATGAGTTCTGAGTAGTTTTCTCTGTCTTTTTCCTTGTCTTGAGATTTGTGAAATGGTGATTTGAATTGGTTGCGCCATGAAAATGTTAAAGAAGTTGTGATGATTTTTTCACTTGGATCTTAATTTGCTTTCAATCTGGCCAATTGATTTGTTAAAATTTGTTGAGTTTTACAACTAAAGTGAAGATTAGATCCAAGATTTAGGGAGGTCAAAGCCCTTGGAAGTTGGATGCAAATAAATAGAGAAATAAGATTATCGGGTGTAGAATTGGAGATTTTAGAGTGACAGACTAAAATCCCTAATTCGGTTCTATCGTTTGGGTGTTGAAGTATAGATGTTAGCCCTCAGACGAGGGGAATGTGGGAGCTCTGAAGTGAGAGCCGATATCCTCCCAGCCTAGCCGCATATTCAGTAAATAAGTGCAGGTATAGTCAATGTTATTTATGTCTCTACGAAAGGGTTAAGAATATGTATGCTCATATTTGACACAACACAATTTAAACTGATTCACTTTATCCATTCACTATAATTTCTTGACAAGGAGAATGATGCTTTCTTATATATTGAACATCACATTAAAAACTTTATTAGTATAATTAGTTATTTAAGAGTTATTAAAATTACATATTTATTTCAATTGCCTATTAGTGACAGATAAGCAATTTGAACTCCATTATTGCGATTAAGTATTGCTTTTCTCAAATCTTAGTTCGTAGTTATAATATTACTCCCGTGGGATTGATATCTAGGACTCCATTAGAGCCCTATATTACTTGAGCGATACATATACTTGCTAAGTGTGACTTTACCATTATTGAATATTTTATTTATACATCTTTATCGAATCTATAATTGTTATTAAGTTTTTGGTGTCGTTGCTGAGGAATTAAATCTTTTAGCAGCAGTATTAAATACTTGTATTTTTAAGAATATATAAAGTCGTTGTCCCTCGCAGTCTAAATGAAAGTATGGAACTCATTAAATTTAGTTTAGTAAATTCATTTCAACTAAGTGTATCTGAAGAAAAGTAGTGGTGCCAAAATGAGGGAACCGTGAGATCCTAATCGGTGTCGCTCTAGTCAACTTTAACATCCACCATAATATTTAAATAACCATAACCTTAAGAAACATTTGATTTGACATCAAGACTTGACACATTAAAAAACTTAAACTTGCCACGAAGAGAAGCTTGGAGCTAGCATTGTGGCCAGCACGATCATCTTCAACAGCAAAATATGTCTACACTAGCTAAACCATTTCTTAGAACTAAATAACAAGTCATAGAAAACTAAACAACAAGTCATAGAATTTCGAGGTTGTTCGCCTACTACGACATAAATCCTCAACTCATCTTTAGGCCCTTGTATAGCCTTGCTACATAATAAAATCCCTAACCTGTTTTAGGATTTTGAGGTTAATGTTCATCACAACCTAACTCCTTACATCTTCTAGGCTATTTGTGTGATCGTTTCACAAAAATGTAAGCCTTAATTAATAAAATTGGCAGCATGACACACATTATTTCTTCCTTAAAACTAAAGCTAAATCATAGGATAGTTTGGGAAGTCACCGAGGTTCTCCTCAGGATCCATGACATCTCCTANTTATACATCTTTATCAAATCTATAATTGTTATTAAGTTTTTGGTGTCTTTGCTGAGGAATAAAATCTTTTAGCAGCAGTATTAAATACTTGTATTTTTAAGAATATATAAAGTTGTTGTCCCCCGCAGTCTAAATAAAAGTATGGAACTCATTAAATTTAGTTTAGTAAATTCATTTGGACTAAGTGTATCTGAAGAAAAGTAGTGGTGCCAAAATGAGGGAACCGTGAGATCCTAATCGGTGTCGCTCTAGTCAACTTTAACATCCACCATAATATTTAAATAACCATAACCTTAAGAAACATTTGATTTGACATCAAGACTTGACACATTAAAAAACTTAAACTCGACACGACGAGAAGCTTGGAGCTAGCATTGTGGCCAGCACGGTCATCTTCAACAGCGAAATATGTCTACACTAGCTAAACCATTTCTTAGAACTAAACAACAAGTCTTAGAATTTCGAGGTTGTTCGCCTACTGCGAAATAAATCCTCAACTCATCTTTAGGCCCTTGTATAGCCCTGCTACACAATAAAATCCCTAACCTGTTTTAGGATTTCAAGGTTATTGTTCATCACAACCTAACTCCTTACATCTTCTAGGCTATTTGTGTGATCGTTTCACACAAATGTAAGCCTTAATTAATAAAATTGGCAGCATGACACACATTATTTCTTCCTCAAAACTAAAGCTAAATCATAGGATAGTTTGGGAAGTCACCGAGGTTCTCCTCAGGATCCATGACATCTCCTAGTTCTTTTTCCTTTGGATCCCAATAAAATGTTCCAAATTTGAGTCATTCCCCTTTCACAGCTCTTTGTCCAATCTTTTTGGAAAGTCCTATCCCTTTGGAATTCTCGAAGACAATATCCTCTGATTTTTGTCGAGATTTTTCTTAGGTGATTTTGGTTATCTAAGATGTAATTAACTATAAGGGCTTGTCTTTATAGGAAACTTTCAAGAACCTAGCTTAATATAAACCTTATTTAATTTTCTGTGTTAAATAGGAGAGCTTGTAGGTCAACATAAAAAAATAGTTTCGCAGACCAAATGAATGTCATACATTTCATAGTTTATTTGACTGAGCCTCACTATCAAGTCATGTGTTTATCTTTTGAGAAAGATATATAGCTTGAGGTGTAGTGCTCTTTCATTTAAACTATGAAAGATATGAGATCGGTTTGATTTCATATTTTTGTAAACTATATATATATATATATATATTAAATGCCCTTCGAAGCGGGCGTCAAAATTTCCATTCCGGCGACCGACAGCTTCCACGGGACTCCTAAAATTGTGGCGACAGCTTCCACAGGACTCCTAAAATTGTGCCAACAGCTTCCACAGGACTCCTAAAATTGTGTCGACAATGTGTGTGCAAGTATTTATGTGTAAGTACATAAATTCGTGTGTGTGTGAATATTTGTGTGTGTGAGTATATCAGTGTGTATAGTTGTTATGTGACATGGGCGAATGTGTGAAGTGACCTATATAAATACTTGAAATGTGGCATATATGTAACATGGCAAATATATTAATGTGTAGTTAAATATGCCCATGAAAATGTATAAATAAATATGTGAAAATGTGAACATGATAAACATATGTATATTTTGCATGTGATTGCATGCATGTGTGTATGTTTTGGTATAATGTATGATTGTGTGTGATTGTGTGTGATTGTATGTGTATGTATGTTTTGATCCATAAGTAGTTGGATTTTCATGCAAGTAAGTTGAGTAAGCTTTCTTTAAATTTATGCACGTTGGGTGAGGTTTCTTATATTTTGTGCTAGTTGGATGAGTATCAAATATGTAAGTTGGATGACGCAAGTTGAGGTGGTTTCAAGGGCAATGGAATAAGTATTTAATGCGCTTATAGGAGAACTGTTTCAACTTTTTAGCCTAAGTGAGAAAAAGAGCCTAGTCAAGTTCAAAAAAATCTATTTTAAAAATTAAATTAGCTATATTAACTAAATGTGCTCAAATATAACATGTATTAAGAAATATTGTGAAGGTTCAAGCTCAAGGAAACCTCCTCTGAAAAAATCTTTCCGAAATTTTGCTCTAATAAAATTTCTCAAAATCAAAATAAAACCTTTCTCATAAAATTAAAATCTTTAAGATTTAATTAATTTTTTCATAAAATTTAAACCTTAAAATTAAAAGCTTGAATAAAATTAAAATCTTACTCAAAATTGGAAACATTTTTTGAAAATTAAAGAACTATTAATAAACGCTAAAATAATTTTAAAATGAAAGACTTTTTAATAAACCCTAAAAACATTTTCAGAAAAAAAAAAACCTTCTTATAAATCCTAACGTAAAATTTTCAATATTAAGAACTTGTAATAAAACTTAACATAAAATCTTCAAAATTAAAACCTTGTAACATTTTAAAGAATCTTAATATAAAACCTTTTTCAAAATCAACAACTTTTAATAAGGGTTATAATAAAAAAAAATCAAAATCAAAACCTTTTAACAAAACCTAAAATTAAAACCATTTTTCAAATTAAAACCATTTTTAAGAACCTTAACGTAAAAAAATTAATCAAAATATGAAACAATTGATACACCAAAATAATATGTTATTTTAAGTATACATTTTATGTTTATTTTTGGTGATATTGTACTTTAAAGAAGGGTATTTTCATGTTTTTGTTGCGGGTATATCAATTTTAGACATTTAGAGCAAAAGTAGCAAAAAGAATGAATTTGAAGCTTAAACAACAAATTTTTGGATTATGACGCCTGATGCACCAGATTGGCGCCAGAAGCATCATTTGACAGAGAGCTGGCGCCAGAAACACCATTTCACAGAGAACTGATGCCAGATGCGCCAGATTTGGCGCCTGAAGTGCCAAAACCTAGAATAGCGCGGTCTTAAGCAAGTTGGCACCTGAAGCACCAGAACTAGTGTCAGATGCGCCAGAGACGACTTTTTGCGGATGAAGGCAATTCAAGACAAATTTTGTGCAAATGTCAAAAGGGACACTTGTTCTAAAGGGAGTGATTTAATGGATCTAGACACTTTGGAAGGTTCTTTTATGAAGAGATATGTCTCTTGGATCAATGGACATGTCTTTTAAATTCAAAAGGGTTAACTTTTGAATAGAATTTTGGAGAGAATTTTTAATTCTTTTTGGAGGGAGGTAGCCTTTAATAAAAGAGAGGGAAGTTTAAGGCTGGAGGAGAGTTTTTGGTGTGGCGTG
This sequence comes from Phalaenopsis hybrid cultivar, assembly GCA_002079205.1. Lineage (NCBI taxonomy): Eukaryota > Viridiplantae > Streptophyta > Magnoliopsida > Asparagales > Orchidaceae > Phalaenopsis > Phalaenopsis hybrid cultivar. The sequence continues at coordinate 345,961 of JXCR01139436.1, forward strand.
TAAGGGGCAAAAAAGAGCGAGAGAGAGAGAGAGAGAGAGAGAAAGTCAATGGCTTGGAGATTTTCTTCAAGAATTGTAAGAGGAGAGGGAATGTGAGAGATTTCTTCTTCATTATGCTTCTAAGAGAGAATTGAGAGTGTTTGTAAAGATGAAAAGGCTTGAAGAGAACTTATAGAGATTTGCTTGGGAAGGATTGTGAGATAAATTGTCTTTTATTTCTTTTGTTTTGTAAACATGTTTTTATATGTGAAATCCATTTTTTGTCGTATCCTTCTCATGAATTCTGAGTAGTCTTCTTTATCATTCTCCCTACTTTGAAGTTTGATTTTGTGAAGAATTGATTTTGATTTATACGATTTTAAATGTCAATAATTTGTGATGGTTTGAACTCTGATCTTCATTTACTTTTGATCAGGCTAATTGAATTGTCAAAATGTGTCGAGAAACATATGTTTCGAAAGAGCTATGATTTCTACAACATAGGGAGAATTACTTTTGATTTCATGGGAGAGGATGACATCTATGGAGTTCAGTACAAATAAATAAGAAAATATACTGCGTTGGATGCAGAATTGGAGATTTTAAGGTGAAATATTAAAATCCCCAATTTGATCCAGTTGATTGAAAACTAATGCGAGATTGTTAGCCCTCATGTGAGGGAGTAGTGGGAGCTCTGGAGTGGCAGCCAGTATCATTAACTTTTTCTTTTACTGCATTTTATTTTGCATTCACTCTATTACTATATATTCGCATTTTACACTTCACTTTTGTAGTTTAAAATTATAGTTTACATTATAATCTTAAGAATTTACTTATAGACATTTCTAACTTTCTTGCGGGAATGATATCTAGGACTCTATTAGAGCCCTTTATTACTTGAGCGATACATATACTTGTATTATTTTTAGAGGATTTGACAGTTTAATTTTTTTAAAAAGATAAAACTATTTTCACTAAAGTTATTTTGTTGGGATTAAATTGTATATTTACTATTATATTTGCCATGCGTATTTTGTAATATTGAAAAATATTTGAAAAATTCACACATTATATCCACACATATCAAGNTAGCCAGCATCATTAACTTTTTCTTTTACTGCATTTTATTTTGCATTCACTCTATTACTTTATATTCGCATTTTACACTTCACTTTTGTAGTTTAAAATTATAGTTTACATTATAATCTTAAGAATTTACTTATAGACATTTCCAACTTTCCTGCGGGAACGATATCTAGGACTCTATTAGAGCCCATTTATTACTTGAGCGATACATATACTTGTATTATTTTTAGGGGATTTGACAGTTTAAATTTTTTAAGAAGATAAAACTATTTTCACTAAAGTTATTTTGTTGGGATTAAATTGTATATTTACTATTGTATTTGCCATGCGTATTTTGTAATATTGAAAAATATTTGAAAAATTCACACATTATATCCACACATATCAAGTTTTTGGTGTTGTTGTCGGGGAAGTAACGGAAAGTAGTAGTAAGTTATTTTATAATTTAAATTATTTTATTTTAAATGAAAAACTAAAACTAAGTTCTTGTAGTTTAGTTTGAATATTTTCATATTTTAGTGTGCTTGCTTATTTTAATTACTTATTGTGTTTGTTTATGCGTAGTGTAAGATCTGAAGATTTAGTTCCTTAAGATTCGAAATTAGAAATAACTATTAGAAAAATTCAAAAACAACAAAAAGGGATAAATCATTTTAGCAAAATGTCTTGCNCATGCGTAGTGTAAGATCTGAAGATTTAGTTCCTTAAGATTCAAAATTAGAAATAACTATTAGAAAAATTCAAAAACAACAAAAAGGGATAAATCATTTTAGCAAAATGTCTTGCAATTTAAATAATGCTGGAAATGAAAATAAACATCATCAGAGACCTTTAAGAGATTATGCTAATCCTACAGTAGATGAAATTCATTTGAGTATACAAAACTCTGTTATAGCTGCAAATTCATTTGGGCTTAAACCTGCTATTATCCAAATGGTACAAAACAATCAGTTTGGAGGAACACCAACTGAAGATCCTAACTTACACCTTGGTAGTTTTCTAAAATTGTGTGCTACTTTTAATTATGATAAAGTGTTGAATGATGCCGTCAGACTTAGACTTTTCCTTTTTCATTAAGAAATAAAGCTAAGATGTGGTTAAACTCATTAGCAACTGGATATATCAGAACATGGGGAAACTTATCACAAAAATTTTTATCTAAATATTTCCTACCTTCAAAAACTGCTAATCTTAGAAATGATATTACATCTTTTTGTCAGTTTGAAGGGGAATCAATTTATGAAGCCTATAAAAGATTTAAATATCATGTGTTGTCAGATTGGTTAATAATTCAAAATTTTTATAATGGATTGGTTAGATCTCTTAGATCGATAATTGGCGCTGCTGCTGGTGGATCATTAATATCAAAACCATTCAATGAAGCATATTCTTTAATTGAAGAGATAACTACTAATAATTTTCAATGGCCCTCTGAAAGGTTAAATCCAAAAAGAGTTGCTATTATTCATGATTCTGATGCAATATCTATGTTAGCTGCCCAAATAGTCGTTATATCAAAGAAGATCAATCAATATAGAATGAATTATTCTAAGAGATCACCTATTGTTGAGGAAAACTCATTGGGACAAATGATCGAATCTCAATCTTCTTATGAGACTTTAAAGGAAATAAATAATTATTTTAATAATCCTTATGAAAATTATTACTATCATGGTTTGAAGAATCATCCAAATTTTAGTTAGAGTAACCATAACTCTAATGCTGCAAACCTGCAACAGGGAAACAACGCTGTGAACCCATTGAGAAACTCCAACAATCTAGGGAGTCTAACTTATAAACCTTATTACCCTCTAGCTTTTAATAATTTGTAAAGTAAAGTGAAAAAGTTGTCAATGGAAGAATTGATATTGGAAATGGGAAGCCAATTNCGGTTATCTAAGATATAATTAACTATAAGGGCTTGCCTTTATAGGAAATTTTCAAGAACCTAGCTTAATATAAACCCTATTTAATTTTCTGTGTTAAATAGGAGAGCTTGTCGGTCAACATAAAAAAATGGTTTCGCAGACCAAACGAATGTCATACATTTCATAGTTTATTTGATTGAGCCTCACTATCAAGTCNTGGTTATCTAAGATGTAATTAACTATAAGGGCTTGTCTTTATAGGAAACTTTCAAGAACCTAGCTTAATATAAACCTTATTTAATTTTCTGTGTTAAATAGGAGAGCTTGTAGGTCAACATAAAAAAATAGTTTCGCAGACCAAATGAATGTCATACATTTCATAGTTTATTTGACTGAGCCTCACTATCAAGTCATGTGTTTATCTTTTGAGAAAGATATATAGCTTGAGGTGTAGTGCTCTTTCATNTATCAAGTCATGTGTTTATCTTTTGAGAAAGATATATAGCTTGAGGTGTAGTGCTCTTTCATTTAAACTATGAAAGATATGAGATCGGTTTGATTTCATATTTTTGTAAACTATATATATATATATATATATTAAATGCCCTTCGAAGCGGGCGTCAAAATTTCCATTCCGGCGACCGACAGCTTCCACGGGACTCCTAAAATTGTGCCGACAGCTTCCACATGACTCCTAAAATTGTGCCGACAATGTGTGTGCAAGTATTTATGTGTAAGTACATAAATTTGTGTGTGTGTGAGTATATCAATGTGTATAGTTGTTATGTGACATGGGCGAATGTGTGAAGTGACCTATATAAATACTTGAAATGTGGCATATANGCGACAGCTTCCACAGGACTCCTAAAATTGTGCCAACAGCTTCCACAGGACTCCTAAAATTGTGTCGACAATGTGTGTGCAAGTATTTATGTGTAAGTACATAAATTCGTGTGTGTGTGAATATTTGTGTGTGTGAGTATATCAGTGTGTATAGTTGTTATGTGACATGGGCGAATGTGTGAAGTGACCTATATAAATACTTGAAATGTGGCATATATGTAACTGGCAAATATATTAATGTGTAGTTAAATATGCCCATGAAAATGTATAAATAAATATGTGAAAATGTGAACATGATAAACATATGTATATTTTGCATGTGATTGCATGCATGTGTGTATGTTTTGGTAAAATGTATGATTGTGAGTGATTGTATGTGTATGTATGTTTTGATCCATAAGTAGTTGGATTTTCATGCAAGTAAGTTGAGTAAGCTTTCTTTAAATTTATGCACGTTGGGTGAGGTTTCTTATATTTTGTGCTAGTTGGATGAGTATCAAATATGTAAGTTGGATGACGCAAGTTGAGGTGGTTTCAAGGGCAATGGAATAAGTATTTAATGCGCTTATAGGAGAACTGTTTCAACTTTTTAGCCTAAGTGAGAAAAAGAGCCTAGTCAAGTTCAAAAAAATCTATTTTAAAAATTAAATTAGCTATATTAACTAAATGTGCTCAAATATAACATGTATTAAGAAATATTGTGAAGGTTCAAGCTCAAGGAAACCTCCTCTGAAAAAATCTTTCCGAAATNCTCAAGTTCAAAAAAATCTATTTTAAAAATTAAATTAGCTATATTAACTAAAATAACATGTATTAAGAAATATTGTGAAGGTTCAAGCTCAAGGAAACCTCCTCTGAAAAAATCTTTCCGAAATTTTGCTCTAATAAAATTTCTCAAAATCAAAATAAAACCTTTCTCATAAAATTAAAATCTTTAAGATTTAATTAATTTTTTCATAAAATTTAAACCTTAAAATTAAAAGCTTGAATAAAATTAAATTCTTACTCAAAATTGGAACCATTTTTTGAAAATTAAAGAACTATTAATAAACGCTAAAAAAATTTTAAAATGAAAGACTTTTTAATAAACCCTAAAAACATTTTCAGAAAAAAAAAACCATCTTATAAATCCTAACGTAAAATTTTCAATATTAAGAACTTGTAATAAAACTTAACATAAAATCTTCAAAATNATCTTACTCAAAATTGGAAACATTTTTTGAAAATTAAAGAACTATTAATAAACGCTAAAATAATTTTAAAATGAAAGACTTTTTAATAAACCCTAAAAACATTTTCAGAAAAAAAAAAACCTTCTTATAAATCCTAACGTAAAATTTTCAATATTAAGAACTTGTAATAAAACTTAACATAAAATCTTCAAAATTAAAACCTTGTAACATTTTAAAGAATCTTAATATAAAACCTTTTTCAAAATCAACAACTTTTAATAAGGGTTATAATAAAAAAAAATCAAAATCAAAACCTTTTAACAAAACCTAAAATTGAAACCATTTTTCAAATTAAACCCGTTTTTAAGAACCTTAACATAAAAAAATTAATTAAAATATCAAACAATTGATACACCAAAATAATATATTATTTTAAGTATATATTTTATGTTTATTTTTGGTGATATTGTACTTTAAAGAAGGTTATTTTCATGTTTTTGTTGCGGGTATATCAATTTTAGACATTTAGAGCAAAAGTAACAAAAAAAATGAAATTTGAAGCTTAAACAACAAATTTTTGGATTCTGACGCCTGATGCACCAAATTGGCGCCAGAAGCATCATTTGACAGAGAGCTGGCGCCAGAAACACCATTTCACAGAGAACTGATGCCAGATGCGCCAGATTTGGCGCCTGAAGTGCCAAAACCTAGAATAGCGCGGTCTTAAGCAAGTTGGCGCCTGAAGCACCAGAACTAGTGTCAGATACGCCAGAGACGACTTTTTGCGGATGAAGGCAATTTAGGACAAATTTTGTGCAAATGTCAAAAGGGACACTTGTTCTAAAGACCCCTTGGAGTGATTCAATGGATCTAGACACTTTGGAAGGTTCTTTTATGAAGAGATATGTCTCTTGGATCAATGGACATGTCTTTTAAATTCAAAAGGGTTAACTTTTGAATAGAATTTTGGAGAGAATTTTGAATTCTTTTTGGAGGGAGGTAGCCTTTAATAAAAGAGAGGGAAGTTTAGGGCTGGAGGAGAGTTTTTGCTGTGGCGTGTAAGGGGCAAAAAAGAGCGAGAGAGAGAAAGTCAGATTTTCTTCAAGAATTGTAAGAGGAGAGGGAAGGTGAGAGATTTCTTCTTCATTACTTTTCTAAGAGAGAATTGAGAGTGTTTGTAAAGATGAAAAGACTTTAAGAGAACTTATAGGGATTTGCTTGGGAAGGATTGTGAGATAAATTGTCTTTTATTTCTTTTGTTTTGTAAACATGTTTTTATATGTGAAATCCATTTTTTGTCGTATCCTTCTCATGAATTCTGAGTAGTCTTCTTTATCATTCTCCCTACTTTGAAGTTTGATTTTGTGAAGAATTGATTTTGATTTATACGATTTTAAATGTGAATAATTGGTGATGGTTTGAACTCTAATCTTCATTTACTTTTGATCTGACTAATTGAATTGTCAAAATGTGTCGAGAAACATATGTTTCGAAAGAACTATGATTTCTACAACATAGGGAGAATCACTTTTGATTTCATGGGAGAGGATGACAACTATGGAGTTCAGTACAAATAAATAAGAAAATATACTTCGTTGGATGTAGAATTGGAGATTTTAAGGTGAAATATTAAAATCCCCAATTTGATCCAGTTGATTGAAAACTAATGCGAGATNGATCAATCAATATAGAATGAATTATTCTAAGAGATCACCTGTTGTTGAGGAAAACTCATTGGGACAAATGATCGAATCTCAATCTTCTTATGAGACTTTAAAGGAAATAAATAATTATTTTAATAATCCTTATGTTAATTATTATTATCATGGTTTGAAGAATCATCCAAATTTTAGTTAGAGTAATCATAACTCTAATGCTGCAAACCTGCAACGGGGAAACAACGCTGTGAACCCATTGGGAAACTCCAACAATCAAGGGAGTCTAACTTATAAACGTTATTACCCTCTAGTTTTTAATAATTTGTAAAGTAAAGTGAAAAAGTTGTCAATGGAAGAATTGATATTGGAAATGGGAAGCCAATTACAAAGTCAAGGAGCTACAAGTAGAAACATGGAGAATCAATTGGGATGTATTGCTACTGCACTTAGCAATAGACATACAGGAACTTTGCCCAGTAATGTTGAAGTAAATCCTAAGATCGGAACAAAGAGCAAATTAAGGTTATTCAACTGAGAAGTGGAAAAGAATTGGAAACTAGGATTCAAAAAGAAGTGGAAGTTGAAGTTGAGAAAGATGAGGTGGAAAATGAAAAATCTGGTGAAGATTTTCATTTTGAGTCAGAATGTCTTATTAAACTAATGAAAATCACAGTTGAAAGACCAACTCCTCCATTTCCTCAAAAATTGAAGCAGAAAAACAGAGATAACCAATTTTAAAAATTTTTAGAAATATTGAGGAAATTAACAATAAACATTCCATTTGTTGAAGCTNTGTTATTCAACTGAGAAGTGGAAAAGAAATGGAAACTAGGAATCAAAAAGAAGTGGAAGTTGAAGTTGAGAAAGATGAGGTGGAAAATGAAAAATCTGGTGAAGATTTTCATTTTGAGTCAGAATGTCTTATTAAAATAATGAAAATCACAGTTGAAAGACCACCTCCTCCATTTCCTCAAAAATTGAAGCAGAAAAATAGAGATAACCAATTTTAAAAATTTTTAGAAATATTGAGGAAATTAACAATAAACATTCCATTTGTTGAAGCTTTAGAACAAATGTCAAGCTATGTGAAGTTCATGAAGGATATACATATTAAGAAAAGGAAGTCTGTAGATAGTGAGACTGTTGCACTCATTGAAAAGTATAACACTATAATTCAGAAGAAGCTTCCTGATAAACTTAAAGATCTTAGAAGTTTACTATTCTTTGTGCTATTGGCAGAATATTTTTTTAGAAAAGCTTTATGTGATTTAGGAGCAAATATTAATCTTATGCATTTATCAATTTTTAGAAGGTTGGGTTTAGGAGATATTTCACCTACAACTGTAACTCTNTTGATAAACTTAAAGATCTTGGAAGTTTACTATTCTTTGTGCTATTGGCAAAAGATTTTTTTAGAAAAGGTTTATGTGATTTAGGAGCCAGTATTAATCTTATGCATTTATCAATTTTTAGAAGGTTGGGTTTAGGAGATATTTCACCTACAACTGTAACTCTTTAGTTAGCTGAAGTCCTAAAAGAGTTATAAAAGATTTTTTGGTAAAAGTTAATAAATTTATCTTTCCTGTGGATTTTATTGTATTATAAATGGAGGAAGATAAAAAAATTCCTATCATTTTAGGAAGACCATTCTTTGCCATTGGAGGTTCTTTGATAGATGTGTAGAAAGGAGAACTAACTATGAGAGTTAGTGATCAAGAGGTCACATTTAATATTGCAAAATCAATGAGATACCCTGCAAAGAGCAAGAGATTGAATGCTTCAGAATTGATATCAACAAATATTTGAGCCATGTATATTTCAAGAAGACATTAAAAAAAGAATTTGAAAAGGAATATTTGGAATATCAAGATGAGGATAAAAGTCAAGATGAATTATGTTCAGGAAAAATTTGAAATGTTAGACCCTATAGAAAGTAATAAGAATTTGATTTCATTTATTGAGAAACCTCATGAACTAGAACTAAAAGCACTTACTACACATTTAAAGTATGCATTCTTAGTAGATTTATTCACATTACCTGTTATAGTATCCTCAAAATTAACTGATATGCAAGAACAACAGTTGTTTAAAACTTTAAGAAGACATAAGAAAGCCTTTGGATGAACATTAGCTGATATTAAAAGAATCAGACCTTCAATTTGCATGAATAGAATTTTATTGGAAGATCAACATGAACTAAGAGATGACCCTCAATGGAGATTGAATCCTATGATGAAAGAAGTTGTTAAGAAAGAGATTTTAAAATGGTTAGATGCTGGAATAATCTATCCTACTTCAAACAGTGCTTGAGTAAGTCCAATTCACAGTGTTCCAAAGAAAGGAGGTGTGACTATAGTGATAAATGAGAATAATGAATTAATACCAATGAGATAAGTCACTGGATGGTGGATCTACATAGATTATAGAAAATTAAATTCTACCACGAGGAAGGATAATTTTCTTTACCCTTTTTGGACCAGATGTTGGATAGGTTGGTTGGGCACAGATATTTTTATTTTCTAGATGGATATATCGGTTATCATCAAATGCCTAATTCTCTAGTGGATTAAGAGAAAACAACATTTACTAGTCCTTATGAAACTTTTTATTTTTGACGAATGCCCTTTGGATTATGTAATGCACCTGCAATATTTCAAAGATGTATGATGTCAATTTTTAATGATTTAATTGAAAAAGGGATTGAAGTCTTTATGGACCATTTTTCTATATTTAGAACTTCATTTGAAATATGTCTAAATCATTTAGAGAAAGTTTTAAAATGATGTGAAAATACTAATCTCGTATTAAACTGGAAAAAATATCAATTTATGGTTGCAAGAGGAATTGTGCTTAGGCATAAAGTTTCAGAAAATGTCATCGAAGTAGATCCTGCAAAAATTTAGGTTATATCAAACCTACCTCCTACTACTATAAGAGGAGTTAGGAGCTTTTTAGGACATGCTTAAGGATTTTTCAAAAATTACTAAGCCTTTATGCCAACTTCTGGAATAAGATAAAAAATTTGACTTAAAGCCTTTGAAACTTTAAGTCAAGACTGACTTAAAGCCTTTGAAACTTTAAAGGAAAAATTGATCACTGCTCCTATAATTGTTTCACCTGATTGGGAGAAACCTTTTGAATTAATGTTTAATGTTAGTGATTATGCAATTGGAGCTGTTTTAGGGCAGATATATGATAAGCTTTTTAAATTCATATATTATGCTAGTAAGACACTTATTGATGCTCAGATTAACTATACCACTACTGAAAGAGAGTTATTGGGCATTATTTATGCTTTTGATAAGTTTAGGTCATATATGATTAGAGCTAAATGTATTATACATACTGACCACTCGGCTATTAAATATTTAAAGCAAAAGAAGCTTGCAAAAACCAAGATTAATAAGATGAGTACTTTTGATGTAAGAGTTTGATTTTGTAGTAGTCGATGTGAAATGCATTGATAATTAAATTGTTGATCATCTATCTAGGCTAAAACAAGAAGAAATTGATTTGGAAAAAGANTTCAAGATGAATTATGTTCAGGAAAAATTTGAAATGTTAGACCCTACATAAAGTAATAAGAATTTGATTTCATTTATTGAGAAACCTCCTGAACTAGAACTGAAAGCACTTCCTACACATTTAAAGTATGCATTCTTAGTAGATTTATTCACATTACCTGTTATAGTATCCTCAAAATTAACTGATATGCAAGAACAACAGTTGTTTAAAACTTTAAGAAGACATAAGAAAGCCTTTGGATGGACATTAGCTGATATTAAAAGAATCAGACCTTCAATTTGTATGAATAGAATTTTATTGGAAGATCAACATGAACTAAGAGATGATCCTCAATGGTGATTGAATCCTATGATGAAAGAAGTTGTTAAGAAAGAGATTTTAAAATGGTTAGATGCTGGAATAATATATCCTACTTCAAACAGTGCTTGAGTAAGTCCAATTCACAGTGTTCTAAAGAAAGGAGGTGTGACTATAGTGATAAATGAGAATAATGAATTAATACCAATGAGATAAGTCACTGGATGGTGGATCTACATAGATTATAGAAAATTAAATTCTACCACGAGGAAGGATCATTTTCTTTACGCTTTTTGGACCAGATGTTGGATAGGTTGGTTGGGCACAGATATTTTTGTTTTCTAGATGGATATATCGGTTATCATCAAATGCCTAATTCTCTAGTGGATCAAGAGAAAACAACATTTACTAGTCCTTATGAAACTTTTTATTTTTGACGAATGCCCTATGGATTATGTAATGCACCTGCAATATTTCAAAGATGTATGATGTCAATTTTTAATGATTTAATTGAAAAAGGGATTGAAGTCTTTATGGACCATTTTTCTATATTTAGAACTTCATTTGAAATATGTCTAAATCATTTA
>JXCR01139436.1:357828-371102 GCA_002079205.1 Phalaenopsis hybrid cultivar
TATATATATATATATAGTGCTGTATACCCCGATCTGTTGATTGAGATCCACGGTATAAAACACTTCAGGTCAGGGTTTTGAATCCCCTTTGACACAATTGGCCTTAAAGATGTGGTACTCGAATTGTTAGACACATTAGGGGTGGCTGGAGGCTCGTATAATAGCCTCTAGTCATTCCTTCTGAAATATATATATAAAAGAGTAATAGTGTAAAAATATTAATAAGATATGAAAAAATAATTTTATGGTATATTAAGGATGGAGATAAAAAAGTAATCATTTAGTTCAATGGTATATTAAACAAATAAATAATATTAATATACCATAATTAAGCAAATNAGTAATCATTTAGTTCAATGGTATATTAAACAAATAAATAATATTAATATACCATAATTAAGCAAATAAATAAAAAAGTAATCATTTAGTTCAATTATGGTATATTAAGGATGAAGATAAAAAAAAATAATTTTTTTAGATGAGTATATTGAGCATTAGTTCGTGAGATATTATGATAAAATTTTAAATAAAAATTTTAAATAAAGATATGAAAACAATTGTTCTTAGTCATCTNGAAAAAGTAATCATTTAGTTCAATTATGGTATATTAAGGATGGATATAAAAAAAAATAATTTTTTTTAGATGAGTATATTGAGCATTAGTTTGTGAGATATTATGATAAAATTTTAAATAAAAATTTTAAATAAAGATATGAAAACAATTGTTCTTAGTCATCTTAATTTCATCAATAATTACAATATTTTTTTATTTCTACTGCTGCATTTGTAAAATGAAAGTTGAGGAGGCTTTGACAAAAATAAAAGGGATTTGCTGTAGGATCTGATTGTATTTCAATAATAGTGTAAAAATGTTTAGAGATCTCATAATTTTTTGGCTTACTATAATTTTAATATTATTTTAAAAATTAAAAAAGATTTATGATGAGTGAAGAAATAGTTTNGTCATTCGGAATTGTGTATATAATGATTGCAGTAGATTATGTTTCAAAATGGATAGAAGCAATTGCTTTACCTCGATGTGATGCTCGGAGTGTTTCAAACTTTTTAATTAAAAATATTTTTCACAAGATATGAAATGCCCAGAGTAATCATTACCGATGGAGGATCTCTTTTTAGAAATGCAACAATTGCAAGATTGGATGAAAAGCATAATATAATGCATGAAATTGCAACTGCTTATCATGCCCAGACTAGTGGTTTGACAGAAGTATCTAATCGTGAAATTAAAAGAATTTTGGAAAAAAGTGTGAATTTTAATAAAATGGATTGGTCTGCTAGATTACATATTGCATTATGGTCATACAAGACAGTATATAAGACACCTATAGGAATGTCCCCATATAGATTAATTTTTGGGAAGACTTGTCACTTACTAGTAGAATTGGAGCACAAAGCTTATTGGGCTAATAAGAAATTTAATTTCAATTTAAAAGATACTGGTGAGAAAATATTATTACAATTGCATGAGCTTGAAGAAATTAGAAACGAATCTTACAAAAATGCTCGGATTTATAAGGAAAGAATGAAAAAATGGCATGATCGGAAGATAATAAAAAAGAAATTTGATCCTCAATAGGAAGTTTTATTATACAATACAAGATTGAAATTATTTCCTAGAAAACTAAAGTCTAGGTGGAAAGGGCCATTCAGAATTGTAAGAGTCTATCCCTATGGAGCTGTTAATATTGAATATCCCAATATTAGAAGGATATTTAAAGTGAATGGGCACAGATTGAAACCATATTTTGATGGTAAAAGACCAGTTTTTAAGGATACTGTAATGTTGGGTAACATAGAATAAAGACTGGGAATGTCAGGCCGATGACATTAAACTAAGCGCTTTGTGGGAGGCAACTTTTTCTTTTATGGTTTTGTTTGAAATTTTATATTTATATTTGTATCTTTATAGATGTTGACCTCACTTTTGGTTGAGGTTTAGTTTTCCCTCTCTAGTTGCCTGAGGTCTAGCAATAAAACTTTGCTGTTGAGTATTCTTAGAAAACTAGAAAATGAACCCTCGCATTTAGAAATTCCAAACTCTTTCTTTCTCAACTTGAAGTTCTACATATTGGCCCTAACCTCTAGCATTTAGTAGGTGGGGTCAGTATAGAGGATCTCAAGAAGAGTTCCCATGGATTATTTGACTTTAGGGTTGACCCTGGGTGTTGTTCTGGAGCTAGCTCACTACACTCACTATCACCTATATCCACTCACAACCCTAAACCCTAACTTGTTAACTTTGATCCCTTGAGCTTTTGGGAGACTCATGTAGATGGTCCCTTAGACTCACTAGTCCTACGCTAGGGTTTAGCAAAGACCAGTGCATAGAGGACCCAAAGGAGGATTTCATTGGTCCATAGCTCATGTAAGGTAGTTGACACCCCAATTTTACCAAAGTTCCCAATTTGGCCTTTTTTAGCCCCAAACCTACCCAAATTACCTAAACACCCCTAAATCCCAAATTTGGCCAAAAAATCCCAATTTCACCCAAAATACCTAAATTTGTTCAAGAATCACTTCAAACCATTTTAAAATACCCAAATTGCCCAAAATTACCAAAATACCCCCAAAATTGCCAAAATTATAAAAATACCCTTGGCACCCCAAAATTTCTTAAAACATCCAAAATCACTTTAAATGTTTCCAAAATCAATTTGAACCCTTCAATTGAACCTGATTTGGCCAATTTGACCATTTTGACCCAATTTCCCCAAATTCATCCCAAATGTCCATAAATTTGGCCCCAATCCTACCCAATTTCAATTCTAAACTCAAATTCACCTTTCATATGACAAATCCAAACCAAATTGAAGCATAATTGGCCCATGCTTTAAGCTTAATATTGAGCCAAATCAAAACCCCAATTTTGACCATATGATTAATCTTACCTTATTGAAACCCATAGCCTACTCAATTTGCCCCAATTTGGATCATAAACTCTTCATAACACTCCTACTCACCAAATTGAACTTTAATTGGCCTTGGTGAAGCCTCAATTACACATAATTTTAATCCAACTCCAATAATCCCCAAATTTGACCCAAATAGCCTGTCTCCAAATTCCACCAAATTGAGTGCCCTAACCCCAAAATTAACACCCAATTTGTGTTGAAAACTCTTCATGACATTCCTATAAACCATTTTCAACCATCAATTTGGACTTAGCCCAACCTTAGCCCAACTTAGACCCAAGTTTAGTCCAACATGCCCAAATTGACCAAAATCACAAAATCCTTCAAATTGAGCTTTCAATTGACCTCAAAATTACTTCAATCCTTTACCAAAAATCTTCATGAAAATCATATACACAATGTTGATCAATAAATTGAGCTCAAAATAATGGCTAGCCTAACCCAAACCCAACTTTTAGCCTTTTTGACCCAAATTGTTGACTTAGCCATCCTAAAGTCACCAAAATTGACTTTGTCATCCTAAAGTCACCAAATTAAAGTCTCCACAGCTACTAAGCACACCTTATTGATCAGGCTAAACCCTCTCAAACCACCCAAGTAAACTATGGACCAATGGGTCCCTAAATTAAAGGATCTTTTCCCATTTTTGGGCCTTAGCCAAAAATCTCTTCCATCATCACTTACCATTGAGAGTAATTTATAATTAAGCCTCCCCCTAGCTCGCCTGACCTTCTGGCCACCACCCCTGGCCCTGCCAACCGACCTAGTCGCTCAAAAACACCAAAACTGAGACCCCCAAGCTCAAATTCAAACCCAATTTCAACCCTAGAGGTCAGCTCTCCCAATGGCTCTTTAGAGCTCCTCAGCCCTCCACCTAAGCACCATTTTATACCCATCAATTAGCCCTGAGCTCCACCTTAAGCCCCTCTATTTAATCAGCCCCTCCATGGACAAAGAGAGGAGAGTGGTAAAATCTTTGGGAAACTCTATCCAATTTCTTTCAACCACTCTCCAAGAACTCCTATGCTCATTGCCACCATTTTCCCCCATTGATCCCCACTGTGAAAGTCCAATTTTGAGCTCAAACTTTCAGATCAAACCAAGAAATCTCTCCATAGTCCACCAAAATCCAATTAATTGTGCATGCACCATCCCTAGAGAAAGAGGAGTCAATTCCTCCTCAAACCCCCCTTTGAAACAACCTATAGGGTAGCTTTAGACCAACACCTGAAATCCATTTTGATAAAAAACATACCTAGACAATTTACCAAGGCTTGATACTTCATCCAGAGGTTTGTTGGGTCCAATAGAAGCTACCAAAACCATTTGATTAAGGCATCCCCTCTCAGACAAAGGTATTTAGATCTAACCCTCGCCCGAGCTTATTTTGATTCTCCATTTATAATGGCTTGATTTCATACTTGATTAACCATATAGATGTGTTTGTCTTGAGTAGATGAAGGTTTAGAAACAAACCCCATGCAATTTGGTTGAGTCTAGATGAAGATCTTAAGTTTTTAGTGTGAACGGCTTACGGGTTAAGTCACTTGGGGATGATAACGGAGAGCCGTCCGATCGCGTGTGTGTCCAACCAACGGAGGAGATCAAGAAGGACAAGCGGACGCTACGTGAACCGCGGGCCGCGTGGCAGCTGAAGTGGATGGCGGTGTCAAATGAGAGGGCGCCACATGTGAGTTTGGAGCCGCCATAGGTTAAGGGGGCGCTACGTGGAAAAGTAGAAAAATAGGGATTTTTTGAATTATTTTAAATGCCTAAACTTCAAAAATCCATATCTTTCTCTAGAAAAATCATAAAGAAATAAAAGAAAAAATCTCACTTGCTCAATGAACAGAGGAGAATAATGTGGACTAAAAATAAAAATGATTTTCTCATTCCCTGATTTTTAATGAATTAAATACCTTATGTGGTCTTTTATTTCTCCATGACTAAACATTGGCCACCATGGCTTGGAATTTTGAGGATTTGTTCCTCATGAAAGAGGCTATGTCTTCTGATTTTTCCAAAGTCATAGGACATTTCTATGCTCTTGTCCCTAATTTTCAAGTTAGAGGGACCTTTTTGGCTTATTTTAATTATATAAATCAAAATATCACTTGGAAAATTATGGGAATCATTTTAGTAGGTTTCTTTTCATCAGAGAAGCCTAGGAAAAATATTGTGATGTTTTGAATCATCTTGTACATTCCTATATTTAATTAAATGCATATACTTTATATTAATTTATGTAAATTAAATACTTATAAAAAATTGACAAAATCACTTCCAAATTGTTCTTAGAAAGCATGTTTACTCACCGCAAAAAATTAAAAATTATTTGACTAAGTTTAAGCACCAAAGTTGATTTTGAAAGAAACCTTGTATTTTTGTACAAAAATAATTATAATAAATTAAAGACACTTGAGAAAATTATGAAAAGTGGTTTTCTGAGTTCCTTGTGATCAGGGACACTTAGGAAAAATAAAAGTTATTTTTTTGTAAAATACTTGATTTTTTAGATTCATTTTGGATTTAAAATAATTTAAAATAATTAAAAATCCTACAAATATCAAAATATTTCAAAATGTGCCTAATTGGTCCCTGATCACTTGGGACTTATTAAAAAAATTTTTCTAGTTTTTCTAAGTTAAAAAATAAATTTTAAAGGCTTAAAAGTGAATTTTCCTTATTTTCCCATTAAAATAATTATAATAAATTAATGCAAAAAATCATGAAATCTTGCATAAGTGTTTCTCTGACCTTAGGAGACCTCTAATAACTTTTCCATAAATACAAACTTTATTTTGGATAATTAAATAAATTAAACTTTGAAAGTCTTATTTTCTAAATTTAAATAATTATCTAAATTGAATTAAAATTTTGAGAGGAATTAAAATTTTGAGAGGTCCACATGTTCTCCTCTAACATTATAATTAACTCATGAATATGACACTTTAAACCCTCAAAGTCATTTGAGTTGTGTTTAATGAGTTATGAGGTGAAGTGCCTCAAGGGCAAAGTGAAAATTTTAGACTTTGGTGCCTTAATCAAAATTTAGGATTAACCAATGGAAAAAATAGGTAATTTTGATCTTAATAAATATATTTGGATGTTTGAAATACAATAGGATTAAAAGGCAGAAACTCACTCACTACCCTTGCACAACATCAAGAAAACCATAATCCTCCTAATCTTCATGACTTGGAAGTCAATTAAGACCAGACGATTCTTATGTGATGAGCTTAAGTCAGAAAGATGGAAATTCACCTTTCTTAAGTCCAAAGTTGATGATCGTTTGACCATTTGATAAGAATACACGTCACTGAAATCAAAATTTTGATAATCATCTTTTCACCTATCATGATTGTTAAAGGCTTAGTGGTGCCATAGGCTCAATATCTAAACTCAATTGATTGGAATTAGAAGATGACATAATTGGTGATTAACATCTTTAAACATTAAAGCCTAAGCTTAATTGTGGGCACCACAATCTTAAATAACAAAAACTTGCCTTAGGGGCACCCACTCACATAACTTTTAAATGAAATATCAATTGACTAATTGAGTATTCTATCATTGGGATAATTAAATTGTCAAGTTTCACTGAGCAACGGGGTAGCCACACTCTAAACTCGGATGGTTAATGGAACAATCTGATAAGTTCAGAAATGAACTCAAAATAATTTCAGAGGTCTTCAAAATAGTTTAGGGTCATACCCCGAACACTTTGAAATCTTTTGGATATTTTGAAGGACAAATTGAACTTATCATATTTTGTTCTAAAATTATCCACTAGGATCTTCCAAGACTCAATAAAATCATAGCCTGGGGTTTGTTAGCTAAAGCTTCATCTACTCTTGCAATTTAAGTTCTTTGCAATATTATATACATGCCTTGCAAATACTGTCCTTTCATGTGGTGGAACGAGAAGTCTCGCCAGGTACGCTTTTACAGTTTATAGTACCGTCTTTACTTGTATTTTCCCGACTGTATTTTATACTTTCAAAACTTGCATGTTAAACAATGATGTCACCCTGCATAAAAACCAAAACTGCTAGGGTAGCCATAAAACAAAAACCAAAACTAAAATCAACCAAGATAAAATTCACTGCCACAACATTCAAAATATAAAATACAACAAACATCACAAAACAACAATTGCAACTAAATTAAGACGTCTTTATCGGATGATCAGGAATCCCTCGGAGGAGGTAACCTACGGTTGCTAACGAGATTTCCCATGGTCTAAATGAAAGTATGGAACTCATTGAGTTAAGTTTAGTAAATTCATCTGGTCTAAGTGAATCCAATAGAAAATAGTGGTACCGGAACGAGGAAATCGTAGGATCCTAACCGGTGATGCCCAATAATATTTAAATGACCATAACCAAAGGGACATCTGATTTGATATCATAACTTAACACATTAGAAAACTTAAACTTGTCACGACGAGGAGCTTGGAGCTAGCATCATGGACAGCATGACCATCTTCAATAGCAAGAGAATCTATAACAACATATCTTTCCTTAAAATTAAATAACAAGCCAAAGGACTTCAAGGTTGTCTGCCTTATGCAACCTAAATCCTTAACTTATCTTTAGGCCTTTGTATAACTCTACTGTACAATTTAAGCTCTAACTCATCTTAGGATTTTGAGGTTGTCGTTCGTCACGACCTAAATCCTCACATCTTTTAAGCTATTTGTGTGATCATTTCATACGAATGTAAGCCCTAACAAATAAAAATTTGGCAGGATGAAACATTAAATAATTTCTCCTTAAAACTGAGGCCAAACATTAGGATAGCTTGGGAAGTCACAGAGGTTCTCCTTAGGATCTGTGACATCCCCTAGTTCTTCCTCTTTTAGACTCTATAACAAAATGTTTCAAATTTAAGTCATTCCTCTTTTGTTCGATCTCGTTGAAAGTCCTATCCTTTTGACCTCCTTGAAGACAATATTTCCTGATTTTTATCGAGAGTTTTCTTAGGTGACTTCGGTTATCTAAGATGTAGTTAACTATAGGGGTTTGCCCTTATAGGAAGCTTTTCTGAACCCAGCTTAATATAAACCCTATTTAATTCTTCGTATTAAATAAGGGAACTTGTTAGCAAATAAAAATGGTTTCACAGACCAAATGGATATCATATATTTCTTAGTTTATTTGATCGAGCCTCATCCTCAAGTCTCGTGTTTATCCTTTAGGATAGATACATGGTTTGAGGTATAGTGCTCTTTCATTTAAACTATGAAAAATATGAGGTCGGCTTGATTTCATATTTTTCTAAACTATATACATATATATGTAAATTAAACTCCTTTCCGAAGCGAGCGATGAGATTTTGATTCTGGTGACCGACAGCTTCGAACGGGCAACTCCATACCCAAAAAAATAGTGCCGACAATAGATTCCATGTATTTGAGAAAATTTGATAATAAAAAAATATTTAAAAATATCTTTATTTACCTAATTGTATGGAAGAATTGAGAATTTATTGGATCGAAATCAAAATAGTAATTTTTTTTTAACTGACGCATGATGCGGCAGATTGGCGCCGAAGTGCCAGAATCGGCGCTTGAAGCGCCGCGGCGACGAAAATGACTTAAAACATTTCAAAAGGTAGTTTTTGACAATTTTTGGTGGGTTCTTCTCCTTATAACTCCCAAAAACAGATTCCAAAGTCCATTTGAGGGGGGCAAATGAGGGAAGAGTCATTAGTTTTCAATTCTTATGGCTTCCCACTCTAAAAATTTTGCTAGATTTGGAATTTTCAACTGGATAAAGTTTGTCAGTTTCGATGCACATAAATAAAATGATCGTGTTCTTGCGAATAAGAGGCTAATCAAAGAAATTGGTTTATGGATCGATTATTCAATACACCGAATGCTCGTGTGGAAGAAATTATTGCTTAGAGATGCAAGGAAGTGCTTTGCTTCACTACTATCGCTGTAGTTATCTCTGTGGTGAAAGATTTTTATGCAAATCTTCATGGAATCAACCAAGGAATTGTCTATGTGTGATGTAGGTTTATGGAATTTACTCCAATAATAAATGAGATGTTTATGATTCAAAGTGTTCCTATTTGCCATTACATAAATTTTACCCCTACAAGAGATAATATAAATGAACTCTATCGATACCTTACGGATGAAGATGCAAATTGGGAGTCCAGAGATGATGGAAATGTAAGTTTTTCTTCATCATTATTAAATCGTGCATCTAAGCCTTGGCATTTTTTATTGCATCAAAATTACTACCCACTATAAAAATCAGTAAGGTAACTAAAGAGAGTGTTATTTTGAATTACTGTATTCAAACTGGAAAATCTATTGATATTGGAGCAATAATTGTGAAATCAATTTTGGGTTTGATTGTCAATGGATCTACAACTGGATTGGGACATCCATCCACTATTTTCCTACTATGCAGTCAATCACAAGTACCTTGTGAGAGTTGGGAAAAAGTGCTTCTTTCTTGGAAGCTGATGGATCTAGAAGTCTATTGCAACTATATTGGAATTGGAGATGAGAACGATATGAATGTACTGATGGATGAAGCATCCCAGATATCATCACTTATTCAGCCTTACTTCAGTTTGAACAGACTTTTAATAAGGTTTAAGAAGAAAGAAAAAGAGGTACAGAACCTGATGCATGAAATTAGGAATGTTTCTGAAATGTTAGATCATTTAGAATGGAGACTGAAGGAACATTTTGAACATATTGGATGTATTGAAGATGGTTTGGTACGTATGTTCAAGAAACATGCTTCGATTGAGGAAGATTCAACTAATGATTTTCCTTATCGACCCTTCTACAACTTGTACGTACACTATCAACCCATGGGAGATATCTAGGAGGCTGAGAGAAAAGAAGATTTTTGAACTTACTTAATGCACATAATATTTTATTTAGTATTGCTTGTTTGTGTTGTTGTATTATGTTGGGATTGCATTTACTTTTATTGTTGAAATCTATTTATGTTTGTGTTTAGTATTTCAATGTTTAGATGTTTCGTTTGCTTTAGACACTGAATTAAATTTGTTCACTTGAAAATATTATAGAGGACATCATGATTCAACAAATGGATATTGTGAATATGCAGAATAGAATTAGAGGAATTGAAGTTAGAAATGCTTATAATGATGAATATAAGCAGAGGAGAGTTCAACATGATATAGCTTATGAGGAGGCTATGGTTAGATATATTAGAGGTGGATACAATGTGGAATTTCCAACTTGCCCCAGGTTCACTCCTTATGCTCCTGTTCATGAAGAAGAAGAAGAAGAAGAAGAAGAAGAAGATAATGATGATGAGGAAGGCGATGAGGAGTGATATTCTTAGGAGTCTAGTTTGTTTGTTTTGTTTGTTTGTTTGTTATTTTTTATTGTGTTGTTATGTAGTTGTATTTGAAACTGTTGTAGTAAAAACTTTCATTTTGTGTTTTGGACTTAAATCATAATAGTAACAATAAATTTTTACTTTTTCTGCATTTTTAGTATTTTCAATTTTTGTTTCTGTTTTAATTTTTAGGAAATATTTTAAAATACATTATGTTTCATTTAATGCTTTAAAGCCTGCATTTATTTTTAAAGTTAGTATCTGCAGTATACCAAAACCTTGTTTCGTACTCAGAAATCCTCTATAGGTTAGTTTTTATTTTTATGCATTTACTATTTTCTTTCACCAACTAAATTTTGTATTGACACATTTTTAAATTACTTAAAAATTTAAGTTTGGGGGAAAGAAAATTTTCTTTTAAAAAAGAAGTAAACTAAATTTTATTTATCCTCAATTAACTATAGTTTGAAAATTATTTAACTTGACTTGGGATATTAAGATTTAACTTTAAATGGCTATACTTATGTTCATAAATATTATGGTAAATATAGATAAAAAGTTTTTAATAATGAAGGCCAATTTTTAAGTTAAAGATGTTTGGTATGATAAGATAAAACAATGTTTTTCTATTTTAAGTAACGAAAATTATATTTTTGAAGTATTAAGAATTTTAGAATTTCATGTAAGAAGAAAAGAACGAAACTTTATGAAAAATCATAATATAATATGAAATTATAAAGTGAAGAAAGGTAAGGAGTGTTGACATTAAGAAGAGGAAAGTAAAGTTTAAAGGCTATCCAGATATAACAATCTTCACTTGAAAAAAAAGAGGGGGGATTGAAAAGATCATAAAAGAAAAAAAAAAGAGAGAAGAAAAGAAAAACGAGTGAGGAGAAGCTTGAAGAGATGCCAAATCAAAAATTGGCTCGCTTGAATCAACTTAAGAAAAAAGCTTTATTACATTTTCTAAACTTGTATTGGAGTATTAGTAGCATTACTAGTAAAGTTTTAATGAAGTTATTTTTTCATATGAATGTTCTAAGTATCCTTGATATGATAAATTGTAATTCTTCTTGAAAAGAATAGAGATTAAAAAATCTTAAATTTGATTACTAAGTACTCTTGGACATAGAATTTGAATCTAAGTTATTAAATGTTTTTATTAAATTTTAATATTTTATTTATTAAAAAAAAATTATAAATGTTATGAGTTAATCTCTATCCTAAGCCATATGCTTTTATATAGTAAAAGTGTTACTTGAGGACAAGTAACATTTAAGATTGTGGGATTTTGATACACCAAAATAATATATTATTTTAAGTATACATTTTATGTTTATTTTTGGTGATATTACACTTTAAAAATGGGTATTTTCATATTTTTTTTTGCAAGTATATCAATTTTAGGCATTTGAAGCAAAAGTAGCAAAAAGGACAAAATTTGGAGCCAAAACAACAAATTTTGGGATTCTGGCACCTGATGTTCCAGATTGGAGCCAGAAGCGCCATTTGATAGAGAGCTGGCGCCTGAAGTGACAAAACCCAGAACAATGTGGTCTTAAGCAAGTTGGTGCCTGAAGCGCCAGAACTGGCGCCAAATGCGCCAAAGATGACTTTTTGAGGATTAAGGTGGTTCAGGACAAATTTTGAGCGAATTTTAAAAGGGGCACTTGTTCTAAATACCCCTTGAAAATATTCAATGCATCTAGACACTTTGAAAGGTTCTTTTATGAAATGATATGTCTCTTGGATCAATGGAAATGTCTTTTGAATTCAAAAGAGTTGACTTTTGGATAGAATTTTGGAGGGAATTTTGAATTCTTTTTGGAGGGAGGCAGCCTTTAATAAAAGAGAGGGAAGTCTAGGGCTGGAGGAGAGTTTTTGGCGTGGTGTGTAAGAGGCAAAAAAGAGAAAGAGAGAGAGAGAGAGAGTTAAGGGCTTGGAGATTTTATTCAAGGATTGTAAGAGGAGAGGGAAGGTGAGAAATTTCTTCTTCATTACACTTCTAAAAGAGAATTGAGAGTTCTCATAAATAGGCAAAGGCTTGAAGAGAAATTCTAGGGATTTGCTTGGGAAGGATTGTGAGATAAGTTGTGTCTTTTATTTCTTTTGTTTTGGTAAACTATTTTTTTTATAATGAAGTCCGTGTTTTTTTGTATCATTCTCATGAGTTTTAAGTAGTCTTCTTTATCGTTCTCCCTACTTTGAAATATGGTTTTGTGAAGAATTGATCTTATTTTATACAGTTTTAAATGTCAATAATTGATGATGTTTTGAACTCTGATCTTCATGTACTTTTGATTTGGCTATTTGAATTGTCAAAATGTGTTGAGAAACATATGTTCCAAAAGGGCTATGTGTTCTACAAGCATAGGGAGAATCACATTTGATTTCATGGGAGAGGATGACATCTATGGAGTTAAGTGCAAATAAATAGGGAAATATACTTTATTGGATGCATAATTTGAGATTTTAAGGTGACAGATTAAAATCCCCAATTTGGTCTAGTTGATTGGAAACTAATGTGAGATTGNAGGAAATATACTTTATTGGATGCATAATTTGATATTTTAAGGTGATAGATTAAAATCCCCAATTTGGTCTAGTTGATTGGAAACTAATGTGAGATTGTTAGCCCTCAAGTGAGGGAGTAGTGAGAGCTCTAGAGTGGTAGCTGATATCCTCCCAACTTGGTCGACACTATTTTGGTTGAGGAGTTGCCCATAAGAAGCTGTCGGTCTCCAGAATTGAAATCTTGTCGCCCGCTTCGGAAAGATGTTTTAATTTATATATATATATATATATATATATATATATATATATATATATATATATTTTTANATTTTGGTTTAGGAGTTGCCCGTAAGAAGTTGTCGGTCTCCGGAATTGAAATCTTGTCGCCCGCTTCGGAAGAATGTTTTAATTTATATATATATATATATATATATATATATATATATATATATATATATATATATATATATATATATATATATATATATAT
>JXCR01139436.1:399892-492047 GCA_002079205.1 Phalaenopsis hybrid cultivar
GATTTTAATGCTGTGGAGCCCGATTTTGGGCTTTAAGTGGCTGGCCTTGGTCTTGATCCCTGATTGGGCTTGAATTGGTTCAGGAGGGGGGAGCTATGTTGTTTTGATTGGCCTTGAAGGGCTCGGTTTGGTTCTAGTATGGGCTGTGTTGGCTCACTTTACCTTCGTTGGCTTTGGTTTTATTTATAGATGGAGGCTGGCTGTAGCTTTGTTTCATGCTGGGAGCTCAGCTTTGGCTCTGTTTCTCAATTGAGCTCGGTTTGGCTTGGTATGGGCTGTGTGGGCTCGTTTCGGTCTTGCTGAAGCTTGGTTTAGATCTAGTGGGGTGCTGTGTTGTCTCATTTGGCCTTGCTAGGCTTGGTCTGTCTTGGCTTGAGGGCTCGGTTTGCTTTGCCTTGCCCCTACCCGAGAGGTTGTTTGGGTGTGGTTTGNGAGTTCCGTCAATTAACTTCACCTGGGAGCTAACATTCTCTTATCAGAACCTAAAATAATAAACCAAGTTGGGGGCTTTAACCTGTCACTGTAAAGTCCTCTAACTCTACACCCATCAAAGAATATTTCCCTATTTATTTGCACTCAATCATATGAACTACATTCTCATTCATACAACCTCATGTGCTTCTTTCAAATTGTTGACTGAGACAATACCAGCCCGGCTCTTACATGTTCTCACAACAAATTTTAATATCTGGATTGGCCAAATCAAGAAGTAAATGAAGACATGGATTTAAATTATCACAACTTCTTCTAACATTAAAGATCAATACTCTCCATAACTTTCATCCAACACTTTTAATCATGTTCTCACAACAAATTTTAACATCTGGATTGGCCAAATCAAGAAGTAAATGAAGTGCATTGATTTAAATCATCACAACTTCTTCGAACATTAAAGATCAATACTCTCCACAACTTCCATCCAAAACAATTTAAATCATCACAACTCTTCCAACATTAAAGATCAAAACTCTCCACAAACTCCATCCAAAACTTAATTACTTATCATTTTAAGAAGAAATATAAAGAAAACTACTTAGAATCCATGGAGAAATCAAAACCACACTTTAGTTTAAAAGAATAAATCATTGTCAAACCAATAATAAGTCTCAATTAAAACCAAAAGTAGTCTAAGACAAAAAGATAAAAATTTATCTCAAGTCCTCCACAAAACTCTTGAAGTTTCTTTGAATCTCTTCTCTTTTACAATCACTCAAAACAAAATAACAAAAAAGATAAAGTAAATAAAAAGTGGTTTCCTGAAAAATCTCTCCGAACTAACTCCCAGAGAAGAACTTTCAAAACATGCCAATATTTTCAGGACTCTTTTCTAAGTCCTCCCCAGAGAAGAACTTTCAAAAATTGTCAATATTTTTAGGACTCTTTTCTATGTCCTCTCTTCTTTCTTTTATAGTTTTCCAAGAGGTGCCTTGGGATCTCTTCAAAATGTGTCGCAAAAGACGCATCCTTTCATGATAATTTTTGTCCATGGTGGTTACAACCACCTATTAATCCAACGGGTGCCTCAAAAACCTAAGTTTGTGAAAAACGATTTTACTCGTCTAGTAACTGCCACTGGCGCTTAAGCGCGGGGTCTCGGTGCTTAGGTGCGGTCTTCTCTGTTTAACCGACGCGTAAGCGCCGGATCTGGCGCTTAGGCGCCAGAACTCTTTTGCACAATTTTTCACCTTTTTGCTCCAAATTTGATCCATTTTCACTCCTTTAAGCATTTTTTCCATTTTTACTTGTATCTGCAAAAAAAATACAAAAATATTTTCCATTAAAGCGCAATATCTCAAAAATAGGTATAAAAATGTGTCTAAAGATACTATTTATTTTAGGTTTATCAACCCTCACCATTAGAAATTATAAAATCTTCTCTACTCAACTTGAAGTTTCACATATTGGTCCTAAACTCTAGCATTTAGTAGGTGGGGTCAATATGGGGGAGCTCAAGGTGAGTTCCCATAGGACTACTTGGCCTTAGGGTCAGCCCTCTGGTGGTATGGTCTTGGTTGCTCTCACTCACACACTTGCACATTACACTTCCACTCACTACCTTAAGCCCAAGCCTACCTGACTTTGATCCCTTGATCTATTGGGAGACTCATTTAGATGGTCCCCTAGATCCACTAGCCCTAGTCTAGGGTTTAGATAAGACCAGTACATAGAGGACCCAAATGGAGATTCCATTGGTTCATAGCTCAAATAGGGTGTTTGTCACCTCAATTTCAGCAAAATACCTAACTCAACCTTTTGCCCCCCAAATTTAACTAATTTACCAAAACACCCTCAAACCCTAAATTTGACCAAAATTCCTAATTTCACCCAAAATACCCAAATTTGTTCAAAAATGATTTCAACCCATTTCAAACTACCAAAATTGCCCAAAACATCCCAAAATTTCCAAAATCACCTAATTACCTCCAAATTTGCCAAAATTACAAAAAAATGCCCTTGGTGGCCCAAATTTTTTCAAAACCCCCAAAATCACTTCAAATGTCCCCAAAATTAATTTGAAAAACTCCATTGAGCTCAATTTGATCAATTTAACCCATTTTAACCAAAAGCCCCAAATTGCCCTTAAAGGCCCAATTACCTCAATCCATCTCAAATGTCCATCAATTTGATCTCAATTTCCTCCAAATTCAATTTTAAACTCAAATCCATCATGAAAAAACTCAATTCAGACCAAATCCCAACCCAATTAACCCATACTTTGAGCCCAATTTCAACCTAAATCCAAAACCTCCCAATTTTGCCTCAATTTAGCCATGTCTCTTAATGTCACCCAATTTCAACTTAAATCCAAAACCCCCAAAATTTCCTCTAATCTTCTTATTGGATTTTCCTTGATCTGTTCATCTCCTGTGTGCTTGAGGCCTTTTTGGAAGTGCTGTGGGGAAGGTTTGGTGATCCGAATTTTGATTTGGTTTGTTGGTTTATTACATCTGCCAAAATCAATTTTTTTTCTGGAATTTCTTGGTTTTGAATGTTACAAATATGTGGAAGTTTCAGGGCTGGAACTTCAGTGGAGCTTACTTCCTTTCTGGAACTTTAGTTTTTGGGTTTCTCGCTTTTCTCATTTCTTATTTAATGGTTAGTAGTGGTAAGCTCCTTATAATTTTCCTCTTTTTTGGCAGTTTAGTTATGACAAGCTTCATACCATGAGAATCCTTCTTCTTATTCTCTACATAACTAGGAACTTTCTTGCAAAAATCTGGATGAAGTAAGTTTGGGTTGACCTATTCTTAGGAATGCTGAAATCTGAAAATGCGTACTCTATTTTCTGAAAGTTTTGGGTTCCCTTTTTGTAAGAAAATCTGAAACTTTTGGTGTTTAATTTGTAAGAATCTGAAAATATTGGCTCTCGTATTTGTAAAAATCTAAAAATTAGGTGGTATGTTTGTAAACCTTTCTTCCCTGTTAACAATCGGATTCGATTTTGGAAAATCCTCTTTTTCTGATTTTCTCAAACTGAAATTTTTTTTAAAGCCTTAGAGATTTCTTTACTTTTGTTTCTTGAGGCTGAATTTTCATAGCTTTAGGAGTCCTTTACCTTGGATTATTGAAGCCAAATTTTGATACTATCTACGCTTGGGTTTGTTGAAGCCTAACTTTCAAATTGTGGATTTTTGGGAGGTTTTCCCTATGTTCTAGATTGAAGCTCAGCAGTTCGGATTTTCATTATTTTGGTTCGCTGTACCGAGCCTTAAGATTTTAAACCTTGGAAATGCACTTGCTTTGTTTTGCTAAAATTGAAATATGGAATTTGGAAAAATATCACTTCTGTCGATTTGTTGAAGTTGAAATATGGGATTTGATTTGCTGAAGCTGAAATACTTCTGCTTTTTCTTTTAGACATCATGAAGCATTCGTTTGTTGCTCATACACTCTCCATATCAGAAAAGATGCTTGAGATTACTAAAAATTTGGAACTATTTTTTGATATTTAAATCTTGCCGTAAACTTCACTCAAATGCCAAGGCCATTAAGTAGCCTTCATCATTTGCAGCTTATAATCTATAAAAAGTGGCTGGAGGGGGGCTTTGATGATTTCTTGGTTAGCGATGTGAGTAATCCTCTAATCCACGTCACTTTGAATTGCCCTAAATGCATTTCCACGTGCACCTGGAGTTGGGAGATTAAGGTCATTTTGAGAGCCAAATGAGTTTAGTGTTAAGAATGAGAATGGTTACAGAATTGGAAAGCTGGAACACATGAGTGAGTTGTCCAAATTAAAAAAGAAATTCCATTTTTTGGAAAATATGAAGGATGTTAGAGAGGCTAGCAAAAGGAAAATTTTATTTAAGAAAGATAAAGCTCACATATTTATCCTTGAATTGGGCAAAATTGTTGATGGATGGGGATTATACAGGGAGGTTGAAAGTCTACGAAGTACAGTGAACTTTAGCTTAGATGCGGATGTGCTTGAAAGTCTTAAACACTAAAAACATCAAAAGAGTTTGTCCATAGTTTCATACAAAGGTGTAAGCTATATAAAATTGTCGGAAATTGCATATGAAACATCAAAGCGGCTTATAAATTGGAAACTTCGACGAATTTACTTTTTCGAAAATGTGAGTTTTGGTTGTTTCTTTTGCGAGAATTGTGGGGTATTGGTGAGTTTGCCTTATGCAAAGTTTGAAATTGTGCATGTTGCTTTATACGAATTGGGAGTTTATTTGGCTTTCTTTGAGTTGGTTTCTTATGTGTCTTGCATGGGTTTCAAATTCATTCTTTTGGGCTAGTTTGAGCATTGAAAGAGGACAGGTACGCTATTACCGTTTTACTTAATTTCTGTCATTTACGGCAATCTACTTTCATTTTAAATAGTTATGCATGCCTAGCTGTGAATTTCATTTAACCTGCAAAATTAAAACCAATTTTCAAAATTAATCAAAGTTTTCAAAAATAAAATTTAATTTTTTCAAAGGTAACCATAAATCCTTTGAAATGTCACTAAACATAAAGTGTCCTTTTGAATTTACGGGAGTCCCTCGAAAGAGGTAACCCACGGTTGCTAACGAGATCTCCCATGTTTAAATAGGGTTTATAACTCGTTTAAGCTAAGTAAATTCAAAATAAAATAGTGATACCAGAACGAGGGAACCATGGGATCCTAACCGGTGTCGTTCTAATCAACTTTAACCCCCCATAATATTTAAATAACCTTAGGAAACAATTGATTTGAAATCAGAACTTGACACATTAGAAAACTTGACCTCTGAACCTGATACTTCTCTCAACCTTTACAATTTGACACTTCTAAAACTTAAACTTTCCACGATGAGGAACTTGAAGCTAGAATTGTGGGCAGCACGACCATCTTCAACAGCAAAACATGTCTACACCAACTCAACCATTCCTTAGAATTAAACAACAAGCTGTAGGACTTTGGGGTTGTCTGCCTAGTATGACATAAATCCTCAACTTTTCTTTAGGCCTTTGTATAACCCTGCTTTAAAAATTAAGTCCTAACATGTTTTAGGATTTTGAGGTTATTGTTCATCATAACATAAGTCCTCACATCTTCTAGGCTATTTATGTGATTGTCTCACATGAATATAAGCCTAAATTAATTAAATTGGCAGGATGAAACATTCAAATGTTTCTCCTCTTAATTGAAGCCAAACCATAGGGTAGACTGGAAAGTCACCGAGGTTCTCTTCAAGAATTGTGACATCCCCTAGTTCTTCTTCCTTTGGATTCCAAAAATAAAATAAACCAAATTTGAGCTATTCCTATTTCACACCTCTTTGTCCGATCTCGTTGAAAAGTCTTATTCCCTTGAACTTCTTGAAGATAATATCCCCTAATTTCTATTGAGAGTTTTCTTAGGTGACTTCAGTTATCTAAAATATAATTAACTATAGGGGTTTGCCCTTATAGGAAGCTTGTTTGAACCCAACTTAATATAAACCTTATTTAATTTTTCAAACTAAATAAAGGAACTTGTAGTCTTACAATAAAATGGTTTCACGGATCAAATGGGTGTCATACATTTTTTAGTTTATTTGATTGAGCCTCACCATTAAGCCATGTGTTTATCTTTCAAGATAGATACATAGCTGAAGATGTAATGCTCTTTCATTTAAATTATGAAAAATATGGGACTGGTTTGATTTCATATTTTTCTAAACTAATATATATATATATTAATTGTCCCTTCGTAGCGGGCGACATGATTCCTATTCCGACGACCGACAACTTCCATAGGACCCATAAAAATTGTGCCGACAGCTTTTGGTGACTCCGATGGGGAATAACTTTTCTCTCCATTTAAATCAGAGAATATTATCTTGATACATCGGTAATGTGTCCATGTACTTTATGGACCAAATTACCCTTCTTTCATTGGCATGCTTCACCCATTTTTATCTTGGGAAAGTATGTTCAGCTCTTTCAGATTTCAGGACAATCTGTTCAATCACCTTTGAACAGAGAGGTTCAGGATTTCATTAATATTTTTTGTCTGTTGTGTAGAGTCGGACCCCCAATAGGTATGTTGGTGGACTAGTTTTGCCTGGGCGATGTGCGTTGTGAAGTTTGCCGTGCACTGGGTCCTAGAAATTTACTTTCCCCTTCGTCTCTTTTTGAATTTGGTTCGATACTTTGCAAATTAAATCAAATTGCTACATGTGTTCTTCCTCTTTAATTTATATTACTTAATTAAATTTCCCCTATTTCAAAATTATTTCACTAAAATTAAAAAAAAACCTCATGAAACAAAATTAAATAAAGACTTGCCTAGTCTACAGAGTGACTTTTGTTAATTTTTATTGTTCGCACTAAAATTATAAGGTATTGGCCAAATAACTAACCCAGAGCTTTCTTTTTTGAAGCTGCTGCAATGTCGTTCCCTAAGCTCACTTTCTCTTGCAACCTGCTGACAAGCCACGATGCCCGCAATGTCGCTCCCACTATCAAGTTTGGAGCCGGATTCAATGAACTTGAAGTTGTGCTCAGAAAGGCTCCCTTGTCATAATGAAAGTTTCCACTCCGGAAGTTTAGGAGCCGCCTACTTAGTTCAACCTGAACTATCCCCATGATTTTACTTCTTACAAGAAGGTAAAGACTATTGTCACCACGACACTTGTTAAGCCTGTGGCTCCCGTTTTTGCTAAAAGAAAGAGGTCATGATCATTGAAGATACAGATGAAGGATTTACAGTTCTATCATCAGTATTTGAAATTGGATCAAGTTCAATAACTGTGCCATTAACTCGGTCACAAAGATGAAACTACAGTCGAAAGATTCAAAAGGCTGTTAAAGCCCAGATTTCTTAAGAGGTGACTGTTGATGAAATCCCTCATGAGGAGGAACTAGGATTGCTGGAGACCTATTCGCTTCTGCGAGGGAGTAGGTACCATCCCATAATGGACACCAATGGGTACGAAAGTATCCAGAAGATTGATGTTACTTTACTGTCACCTCATCGACATGGTGGGGAGGGGAAGAAGCCAGCTCCTATCACCCGAGTTCGCACAATATTTCAAAGATTAGCCGCCATAGAAGAATATTCAGTGAGTGAACTTCTTAAACGAGTGGGATGTGAGATGTCCCCTTGATGTGGATTTGCTCAAATATAGTTATGTAAAATTTATAAAGTTGACTCTGCTTTACAACAGTGCCAAAAACTTGAAGTGGTATTTTATTAATAATAACGTTCAACACTTAATGTTGGTATACTACGCAAGTATACATATCATTAGCAAGTAATATAAGACTTTCTGTTTAAGTCCTAAATATCGATCCCACGGGACGATTTAAATTTTAAAATGATAAATTAACTAGGAAATTCATAGAAATCAAATAAAATTACTGTCACTAATTTTGAATGTGTAAGATGCTAAAAAAACTAAATTATTAACTACTAGTAGAATTTAAAAGCAGAGTTTAAAATAATAACTACTAAATAATGTTTATGTGGTGAAAATTTCTTGTATGAAAAAGCATCTTTCCCACTACAATGATTTTTTGGTGAAATGAGATGAGATAAATGGTTTAAATATGTATTATGCCAAATAGGAGCAATTTTAGTTCTCTACCTTGATTCAGTGTTATAGAAAATCATTGGCTAATTTTAAGTTTAGTTCCTAAATCTGTGGCTAGGCTAGGAGGATACCGGCTCCCACTCTAGAGCTCCCATTTCCCTTCTCCTGAAGGCAAGCTCTCGCTTTAGTTTTTAAACACTAAGATTGAATTGGGGATTTTTAGTCTGTCACCGTAGAAATCTCCAATTTTACACCCAACAAAGTATATTTCCCTATTTATTTGCACTTAACTCCATGAACGAAATACTCCTTCATGGACTTAAGTATGATTCTCACTCTGTTGTAGAACTCGTACTCCATTTCCCGGATCATATGTTTCACAAAATATTTTAACAATTCAATTGGCCAGATCAAAAAGTAAATTAAGAGAATAGTTGAAAAACCATCACAGTTTATTTTAAACTTTAACATTGGCACATCCACCACATTATCTCTTCATTTCACCATATCTCTAAGTAGGGAGAAAGATAAAGGAAACTACTCAGACTTACTGAGAAATATATAATAAAACACAAGTTTAATATATAAAAGAAATTTCATACAATAATAATAAACAAACAACAATTATCTGAAACTCTTTCTCTAAGCAAATCCTTTGTAGCCTCTCTTAAGAAATGTAGGAAGAAGAAATCTCTCACTTATCTTCCTCTCCAACGCTTCTTAGAGAAGAATTCACACTTAAACTCACCACAAAAACTCAAAAATATAAAAATAATAACTAACTAATGGTGTGGAATGACGTGGAATGTAGGTGTTTGAAAAGGAAAACTGAAATGAGTGAAGAATTTGAAATGGTGCGGCGGGGAGGGGGGACGGTTTTCTGATCAAATTTCGGCCCTAAATAGAGCCTAGGTCGGTTCTCCAGTAGGTGCATCCAAAAAATCTTCAAAAAACGTCTAAATTTGTCTAATCTTCTAGAAATAGGGTATGCACCGACATTAGCGCTGTCGTCGCCAGAGCTCATTCAATTAATTCCTTCTTCTCTGTCAAACAACGCCATCAACGTCCAGTCTGGCACCGTCAGCGCTGAACAAATTTTTAACTTCTCCATTCCAAATTTCATCATTTTTTCTTTCTTTTTGCTTAAAGTCCTAAAAATCAACAACCTACAATAAAATATAAAAATACCTTCCATTAAAGTACAATATCACAAAAAATGAGTATAAATCATGGGTCTAAAAATGCATATATTTTTGGTGTATCAAAATCTCCCAAACTTAAATGTTACTTGTCCTCAAGTAACTCTTTTACTACATGAAAATATTACTTATGATAAAGATTTTAACTTCTAGATTTCCATATCTTAGTTCATTAAATATAATAGCATCACTTAAGAAAAATTCAAAATAACTCTAGTTAACACTAAAGATATAAGAATATTTAGCAGTCAAGTCTAAAATTTTTTATTCTCTATTCTTTTCAAGGAAAATTGCAAATTATTCATATTAAAGCCACTTAGAATATTCATATGAATAAGAACTTCATGAAACTTTACTATTGATTCAAGTGAAGCCAATTTTTAATTAGACATCTCCTCAAGCTTCTCCTCACATCTTTTTTTTATATTCTTTTCTTTTTCTTTTGAGGATCATTTTCATTCCTTTTTCTTTTCTTTCATTTCTTTTTTTTCTTTCTTTTTCTTTCTTTTTTTTATGTGAGGATTACTATATCTGGATAGTCTTTAATGATTTTGAACTTTACTGTCCTCTTGTTAAAGTTAAAAACTTTTCACATTCCTTAACTTTATAAATTTATATTAGCTTTAAAGATTTTTCATAAAGTCTTAATCTTTT
Source organism: Phalaenopsis hybrid cultivar (assembly GCA_002079205.1). Lineage (NCBI taxonomy): Eukaryota > Viridiplantae > Streptophyta > Magnoliopsida > Asparagales > Orchidaceae > Phalaenopsis > Phalaenopsis hybrid cultivar. Next base: position 409,740 of record JXCR01139436.1, read on the forward strand.
CTTCTTACATGAATCTCTAAGATTTTTTAATACTTAAAAAATGTAAATTCCTTTACTTAAAATAGAAAAACATAGTCTTATTCTGTCATACCAAATATCTTAATCTCTAAAATTAACCTTTCTTATTTAAAAATTTTACTTAAGTTTTCTATATATTTAGAAACATAGATATAGTTATCTAAAGTTACCCTCTAATACCAAAGGCCATGTTAAAATTTTAAAATATTTTGAAAATATAACTAATTGATGAAAAATAAAATTAAGTTTCTTTTCTTTAAAAGGAATTTTTCTTCCCCCCAAACTTAAATTTTTAAAAGATTTTAAATGTAGAACTGAAAAATTAAGGGTTAAAGAAAACATTTAATACATAAAGAAAAGACGTACCTGTTGAAGGTTCAAATTTGAAACTTAACTCTGAAATATTGCTGGTGCTAATATGAAAAGCTACAAGACTTAAAACATTAAATAGCACAAAATACATATAAAAATTGTCAAGAAAGAGTTAACTACAAATACATCCAATAAAGTACTAAAACTAATAACTTCCAATAGATTCACAAATCTAAAGCTCACGACATAGAATACAACAGAAATAAAGCATTGCAGTCTACAAACAAACAGACTTAACAATAAAGTACAATTAAACATAAACTAAAAAAAAATTAACTAAAGCATCACCAATCATCAGCTTCTTCTTCTTCTTCTTCCACATCCAAATTCAGCTGCTGATATGGAGCAAAAACAAGATGAGTAAGAAACTGAACTGAGTGATCACCCCTCATGAATCAGTCCATTGCATCATCATAAGAAGCATCATATTCGAACTTTTTTCTTATCAAATCATCAAAGTGAGCATTTCTGCCCTCCATATTTTCTATTCTATGATCCATTCTCAAAATATCTCCCTGTTTGATCATCATTTGCTCCATAAGTTATTGGATAGTAGGGGTACTAGAAGTACTTGAAGTAGAAGGAATATCCTTGGTCCTACTTCCAGATCTCCATCCAACATAAGATTCATAAGTCTTTATATTAGCAAACCCAATAGGTTTTAGAGGTTTAATCCTCTCATCTACAATCAACTCTTGCTTGTTCACGTAGTGTGAAGATTAGGGTAGGGTGTGCTAAACCTCCAATAGTTTCTCCAAAAGCAATAGATCGAGTGTTTCTATAAATAATAGAGCCAACATCTATCCTTTTCATTTGCTGGATACAAAAGTTCAAGATGGCTCTATCCCTTATCCCCTCACTATGATAGTTTGTTGATATCATTCTTCCATAAATAAAATAGTGTCAGGCCATAGATAGTACATTTAACATAGAAAGAGGAAAGTTTACCTTAACACCATTCTTTACTTTCCAGGTTCCTCTTCCATTAGTAAGAAAAGAAATAACCTCATCCAAAGCCTCATTCGTAGTAGAAAATGATTTGTACTGGTAATTATACACATTTTTCAACTGATAAAATTCATTAATCTTCCCTGGAGTAAACTCCACCATTTTCCCACGAACAAACACATAGAGAAGTCTCCTAAAAATTGGCATAGAACTCCATCACTACACCAATAATCGCCTCAACAGTAAAGTAGCAGAAATTCTCCCACTGCTGAGCAGTAATTAATCTCTCAAATTCTCCTCCCGGATTTTTAAATCCTCGATCCAGACTAACTTTTTTAGTTGTACGTAGACTATTGAAGCAAATGTTGGCCTTGTAGTTGACAAACTTTTGAAAATCAAAATCTACTTTTCTCTTTTTTTTGCTCATTCTAGGTGCCATGATAAATCTACAAAAAATTGGTAAAATCCAAATAAATTCCCAAAAATTCCAAAAATCACAATGTGAAACGTTTTAAACTTAAATCTACAAAATAAGAGTTCTTCACTAAATGATTTTCTCAAAATATTCCAAAAAAATCTCAAAATTTTGGATCTCGACAATATAAGATAAATCCTTGGTGAAAATAAAAAATTTTGAGTTCAAAGTGTAGCTCTTGCCTAGAGAAGATGAAATCCGAAATTTGTTTGCCTTAAAATCACCTCAACTCCGAGCAATAGCAAGCCCTAGGTGCAAAAACCGGAGGTTGAAGGTGACTCAAGGGGTAAAAATGGCGTTTCACTGTGCAAATTGCAAATTTTAAGGGTGTTTAGGTTGGTTTGGGTCCAGGGCGCTGTCGGCGCCAGTGGCTAAAAAAAACTCATAGTTTGATTTTTTTAATTTTCAATTTTCTCTCAATTTACTCTAAAGTTTATTTAGTCTTTTTGAATATTAATTTTTATCTTAAAATAATTCACAAACAAACATTTTCACAAACAACACCAAACTAACTTTTATATATGAAAATACACTTTTTTTACAAATGCATTTGTCGAATCACATTTCCACATCCTAAAAGCAAACTAAATTATAAATCAACATTGAAATCAATCCACAACACTAGAACGCTGTCACAAAACTATACACATAATCAAAGTTCTAAAATAAAGTAAAATAAATCAAATCCACACAATTACATTAAAACATAAGTATTTTAAACTAGTAAAATGTCCAACCTCTTCAATTAATTTGCCACATCTTCATTCCTTTCTCCTCCTCTAATATCTCATATAGACTGGTAATGAACATACAAATTATAGAAGGGTCTATACGGGAATTGATCAGTCAAATTTTCATCTATCCATCCATTTTTCTTGAACATATGTACCAATCCTGCTTCAACTGTTCAAGTATGATCAAAGTTCTCCTTCATTCTTCAATCTAGGTGATCAAAAAGGTAGTTAAGATTTCCTATTGCATTCGTAATACTCTGTAGCTCTCTTTTTATTTTCTTCATTCACTTCTCTAAAGTTATTGAACTTCCAACTGTTGGTGGCATCAATGGTGTTGAAGCATGTGATGAATGATCCAAAATAAAATCTAATGCTTCATTTACATTCCTTATATAATTTCCATCAATAGGAATCATGGGCTCCCAAGGTAATAAAACTTTTTCCTAACTTTCATATGGAACTTGAGATTGACTGCAAAGCAAGAAAAAAAGTAGAAGGATGCCCAAGTTCATAAATTGGTCCATTTATAATAATACCCATAACAGATTTTAAAATAATTGACCCTACATCAAAGGGTTTTTCTATTTGAATGCAATAGTTTAAAATGACACTTTCTTTTGTAACTCTACTAATCTTCATGGTAGGGAGTAGTTTTGCAAAGATGAAGAAATGTCATTGTTTTGAAATTCGATCAAGCAGTGAAGTAGAGAAACTAACTTATCCCTCATCTCTGATTTCCCAATTATCATGTTCATCCTTCAGAAAATTATATACTTCTTGCATCATATCTTTTGCTGGGATAAAATTTGTAAAATGATGGATTGGAATGTTTTTTATCATATACAAATCATTAATTTGAGCTGGAGTAAATGATACAACCTTACCTCGAACGAAGACAACTCCTTAGGTAATTCCATGTAAGTTAGCATAGAACTCCTTTACTATGTGTACTATAATTGCAGCGGTAGTGTAACACAAAACTTCCCAACGCCTTTGTACAATGATTTTCTCAATCTGTGAACTTGGATTACTCACTCCATCATTAACAAAGCCTCACTCCTTGATAAGTCTCTTCTTCAAGATGAATTTGTCGTATAATCTCTGCGCATCAAAACTGATAAACTTTCTTCTATTGAAAACTCCATACCTTGAAGTATTTCTGGAATTGGATATCATGGAATTCGAAATTAGGAAGTTTCTGGGCATCCAAGTCAGTTTTTAGGACTTTAAAAACACCTCTCGGCAGTTATTGAGGAGCAAAATCCCGCCAAAGTGTGCCAAAATAGTTCAGCACATGGAAAATGCTCGGTACGCAATCGGCGCTCTCGATGGCATTGTTGGCGCCATGGTTATTTAGGCGGGCGCCGTCGGCGCCAGAGGCCAAATTTTTTTCAAATTGATTCCAAATTTTCCTCAAATACCAATATTTGTCTTAATTTATGACATATATAAAATTTTATAGGACTTAAAAATACTATTTTTTCTAATACATGAATACACTTATTAACAAAATAGTTATATATAAATATATAAATTTTTATATGGGTTGCCTCCCACAAGCACTTGGTTTAACATCGTCAGCTCGACATACCATTATTTAGTTGGGTTGACTTAACATTAAAACTTGTTTAAATTGTAGTTTGTGTCCTTCATAATAATTTTTCAATTGATGCCCATTAACTTTAAATATCTTTCCAATTTTAGGATACTTAATAACAACAGTTCCATAATGATAGACTTTAATCACTTTAAATGGTCATAACCATCTAGATTTCAGTTTTCTTGGAAATAATCTCAATCTTGTATTATATAATAGAACTTTTTGTCCAAGTTCAAACTGCTTATTAATAATCTTTTGATCATGCCATATTTTCATTCTCTCTTTATAGATTTTTGCATTATCATATGCTTCATTTCTTATCTCCTCAAGTTCATTCAGTTGTAATAATCTTTTCTCACCAGTATCTTTTAGATTAAAATTAAATTCCTTAATAGCCCAAAATACCTTATACTTCAATTCTACTGGTAAGTGGCACATTTTTCCAAAAATAAGTCTGTATGGGGACATTCCTATAGGAGCCTTATAAGCATTTCTGTATGCCCATAATGTAGTATCTAATCTAGCAGACCAATCCAATTTATAAGGATTTACAACTTTTCTAAAATTTATTTTATTTCACGATTCGATATTTCTACTATACCGCTAGGCTGAGGATGATAAGCAGTAGAGAATCTATGCATAATATCATATTCTCTTATTTCTGAAATGGGATTCTTCATCAGTAATAATTACTCTCGGCATTGCATATCTTGTAAAAATATTTTTATTTAAAAATTTAGGAACACTTCGAGCATCACATTTAAGTACAACAACAACTTCAATACATTTGGACATATAATCAACGACAAGTAATATATATAAGTTTCTAAATGAAGGCATAAATGGTCTCATAAAATCTAATCCCCACACAAAAAATTTCAACTTCCAATGTATAATTTAAAGGCATTTTGTTTCTTCTAGAAATATTTCGTACTCGCTGACATCGATCGTATGTTTTAATATATTCATTAATATCTTTGAAAAGAGTAGACCAATAAAATCCAGCAAATCCAGCTTGCAAAATTTTATAAGCAGTTCTATTTTTTTCAAAATGTCCTTCAAATTCAAAATCATGACATCTTTCAATTATTTGTTAAGTATCTTCATAAAGCACACACCTTCTAATAATTAGATCTTTATATTGTTTATATAAATATGGGTCATCCCAAAAAAAGAATCTTGAATCATATATAAATTTTATTAATTGTTGATTCTTAATATCTGGTGGTAGAATATCACTTACAATATAATTTACTATATCGACATATCACAGTGTATCTATTTCATCGATACTATATAATTGTTCATCAGGGAAATTTTCTAAAATTTCATTTGTAAAATTAGTTAATATTTTTTTACTCTAGTTTAGATAAATGATCATCTATTTAATTATCATTTCCCTTTCTATCAACTACAAAAAAACTGAACTTTTGCAAAAGAAGTATCCATCTAATTAACATTGGTTTAATATCCTTCTTTTGCATTAAGTATTCAATAGTATAATGATCTGTATGCACTATACATTTAGTTCCAATTAAGTATGGTCTAAATTTATCAAAGACATAGACAATAACTAATAACTCTCTTTCAATAATAGTATAGTTAATTTGAGCATCATTCAGAGTTTTGCTAGCATAATATATTACTTTAAAAATTTTGTTGTGCCTTTGTCCTAAAACATCTTCTAAAGTATAATTACTAGCATCACACATTATTTCAAATGGTTTTTCCCAATTAGGTGGGACTATTATCGGTGCAGTGATTAAATTCTCTTTCAATAATTCAAATGCTTTTATGCATTCCTCATTAAATTCAAATTTCGTACCTTTTTCTAAAATTTAGCATAATGGCTTAGTTATTTTTGAAAAATTCTTTATATAACGCCTGTAAAAACCAACATGTCCTAGAAAACTTCTTACCCCTCTGACCGTAGTCGATGGTGATAGTTTTTTAAAAACTTAAAATTTTGTAGGATCTACTTTCATGCCATTTTCAGAAATTTTATGCCCAAGTATAATTCCTCTTGCATCCATAAATTGACATTTTTCCCGGTTTAATATTAGGTTGATTTTTTCACATAATTCCAGAACTTTTTTTAAATGATTTAAGCATAATTCAAATGAAGTCGTGAACACAAAGAAATTGTCCATAAATACTTCAATTCCATACTCAATCAAATTACAAAATATTGACATCACATATCCTTGCAATGTTGCAGGTGCATTACATAGTCCAAAAGGTGCTCTACGAAAAGCAAATGTTCCATAAGGGCTTGTAAATGTTGTCTTGTCTTGATCCTCAGGAGCAATTAGAATTGATGATAACTAGTATATCTGTCTAAAAAATAATAATATTTGTTTCCAGCCAATCTATCCAACATTTGATCTAGAAAGGGTAAAGGAAAGTGATATTTTCTGGTGGCCAAGTTTAATTTTCTATAGTTTATACGAATTCTCCAACCAGTAACTTGTCTTATTTGAATTAATTCATTTTTCTCATTTACTTGAACGATCACTCCTCTTTTCTATAGAACACAGTGAATTGGGCTCACCCAAGCACCGTCTGAAATAGGATATATAATTCCAGCATCTAACCATTTTAAAATTTCTTTTTTAACAACTTCTTTCATTTTTGGGTTTAATCTCCTCTGAGGATCAGCTTTAGGTTCATATTTTTAATCTAATAAAATTTTGTGCATATAAATTGAAGGACTAATTCCTTTAATATCTGCTAAAGTCCTAATTTTGTGCATACAAATTGAAGGACTAATTCCTTTAATATTTGCTAAAGTCCATCCAAAAGTCTTTTTATTTCTTTTTAACATTTCTATTAGTTTGTGTTCTTGAATTTCAATTAACTCACATAATACAATAACCTGCAATGTAGATGAATCTCCTAAAAATACATATTTTAAATGTGCAGGTAATACTTTCAGTTCAAGTTCAAGTGGTTTAATACTTGAAGGAATAAGATTTTTATTATCATTTTTCAATAGATCTAAAGTTTCAAATTTTTCCTGAATATCATCTAAATTTTCTTCTTTATTTTCATCCTCATTTTCACTAAATTCTTCTTGCTTTAATTTTTCTTCAAACTTTTTCTTAAATTGCTCATTAGTTAGATAATCAGTAACTTCCATCCTAAAACATTCATTGTTTCTTTCTATTGGAGGATCTTTCATAGCTTTTGCAATATTAAATTTTATTTTTTGATCATTAACTCTTATTATTAATTCTCCTTTTTGCACAACTATCACAGCTCTCCCTGTAGCAAGATATGGTCCCCCTAAAATAATAGGAATCTTTTTATCTTCCTCCATATCTAATACTAAGTGCAACAGTCTCATGATCTGCAAACTTGCTTTTCTTATTTAGTATATCTTTCATTAATTTCACATAACTTGGCATTTGTTCCAAAGCCTCAATGAAAGGAATGTTTATCGTTAATATTTTAAGGATATCCAAAAATTTTGCAATTTTTTTGTCTTTATTCTTCTATTTTAGTCTTTTAGGAAACAGAGGTGATGATTTTTCTAAAGGAACTTGTGTTTGTTCATTTTCATTATGGTCACTTTCCAACTCTTCCTTCTCCTCATCAACTTTAGTTTGTCTTTGGATTCTTGTTTCAACTTCATTTCAACTTCATAATTGAATTACTTTAATTTGTTCCTTATTTTAATCTTTGAGATTAACTTCCATAGTACTCGTAAGATTTCCTGAAGGTCTATTACTTGCAGTAGCAATATGTCCCAATTGATTTTCAATATTTCTAATAGTAGCCCCTTAATTTTGTATTTGACTTCCCATATTCAACATTACTGCTTCCATCGTTAATTTCTTTTCCTTAACTTGTGGGTTAGAGTTNCTTTAATTTGTTCCTTATTGTAATCTTTGGGATTAACTTCCATATTACTCGTAAGATTTCCTGAAGGTCTATTACTTGTAGTAGCAATATGTCCTAATTGATTTTCAATATTTCTAATAGGAGCCCCTTAATTTTTTATTTGACTTCCCATATTCAACATTACTGCTTCCATCGTTAATTTCTTTTCCTTAACTTGTGGGTTAGAGTTAGAGTTAAATCCAGGAGGATAATAAGGTCAATGATTAGGATTTCCTTGGTTATTTAAATTTCCTTAGGGGTTCATTGAATTGTTAAAATTATTCCAACTAAAATTAGGGTGATTTTTCCATCCAGGATTGTAATAGTTAGAATAAGGATTGTTATTTTGATTATTAATAGCATTCAAAGTTTCATAAGATGATTGAGTAACAATTATCTGCCCTAGTGAATTTTCCTCTAATAATGGTGGTATTTGAGAATAATTCACTCCAATTTGATCAATTATTTTTTATATGGCAGCAATTTGAGATGATAAAATAGACATTACATCAAATTATTGAATACTAACTACTCTCTTAGGATTTACCCATTCAGAGGGCCTTTGAAAATTATTAGTAGCCATTTCTTCTATTAAAGAGTATGCTTCATCAAAATGTTTTGATATTAAAGATCCACCTGCAGCAGCATCTATAATAGATCTAAGTGATCATACTAATCAATTGTAAAAAGTTTGAATTATTAACCAATCTGGTAAAGCATGATGTGGACATTTTCTAAGGAGATCCTTAAATATTTCCCAGACTTCATATATCGATTACCCTTCAAACTGACAAAAAGATGTAAAATCATTTCTAAGTTTAGCAGTTTTCAAGGGTGGAAAATATTTAGCCAAGATTTTTTGTGATAGTTCTTCCCAAGTTCTGATAGATCCAGGTGCTAATGAGTTTATTCAAGCTTTAGCTTTATCCTGTAATGTAAAAGGAAAATGTCTAAGCCTAACAACATCATTAGACACTCCCTCATATTTAAAAGTAGCACAAATCTCAAGAAAACTAGCAAGATGTAAGTTAGGATCTTTAGTAGTAGGTTTAAGCTCAAATGAATTAGCAGCAACATCAGAATTTTGAATAGTTAAGTGAAGTTCATCTGCTTTTGGATTAGCATAATCTTTTAAAGGTCTTTGTCGATTTTCATTTATTTGATTATCTAAGTTAATTGCCATTTTGTTCAAAATTTTAATTTCTTTTTATTTTTTTCAAAATTTTCTAATAGTACGTTCTAATTCTGAATCCTAAGGTATTAAACCTTCTGATCCAATATTTCACATAAACACATATAATAAGCAAAGTAAAATTCTTTAAAAATACTCTTAAATATATAGTTATATATTTGTTTGATTTTTGATATTATAATTTTTTTTGATGTTTTGTATTTTGTATATTTTTATCTCTAAATTTCCTAATTTATCAAATCTATTTAATTTACTGTTACCTTCCCCGACAACAGAGCTAAAAACTTGATGCAGATTTGCTGAAATATAGTTGTGTAAAATTTATAAAGTTGACACCACTTTACAACAGTGCCAAAAACTTGAAGTGTTATTTTATTAATAATAACATCCAACCCTTAATGTTGGTATTCTACTTAGGTATATGTATCATTGTCAAGTAATATAAGACTTTCTATTTTAGTCCCAAATATCGATCCCACAGGGAAGGTTTAAATTTTGAAATGATAAATTAACCAGGAAATTCACAAAAATCAAACAAAATTACTATAACTAATTTTGAATTTGTAAGATGCTAATAAAACTAAATTATTACTACTATTAGAATTTAAAAGCAGGGTTTAAAATAATAACAACTAAACTATGTTTATGTGGCAAAAATTTCTTATATGAAAAAGCATCTTTCCCACTACAATGAGTTTTTGGTGAAATGAGTTGAGATAAATGGTTTAAATATGTATTGTGCCAAATAGGAGCAATTTTATATTTCTATCCTGATTCAGTGTTATAGAAAATCATTGGATAATCTTAGGTTTAGTCCCTAAATCCGTGGCTATGCTAGGAGGATACTAGCTCCCACTCATGAGCTCCCACTTCCCTTCCCCTGAAAGCTAAATCTCATTTTAATTTTTAAACACTAAGATCAAATTGGGAATTTTTAGTCTGTCACCCTAGAAATTTGCAATTCTACACCCAACAAAGTATATTTTTCTATTTATTTGCACTTAATTCCATGAATAAAATACTCCTTCATGGACTTAATTGTGATTTTCACTCTGTTGTATAACTCATACTCCATTTCCCTTTAACAGTTCAATTGGCGAGATCAAAAAGTAAATTAAGAGCGGAGTTGAAAAACCATCATAATTTATTTTAAATTTTAACATTAGCACATCCACATTATCTCTTCATTCCACCATATCTCAGAGTAGGGAGAAAGATAAAAGAAACTATTCAGACTTCATGAGAAAGATACAACAAAATATAAATTCCATATATTAAAAAAAGTTCATACAAAAATAATAAACAAACAACACTTATCTGAAACTCTTTCTTAAACCAAATCCTTTGTAGCCTCTCTTAGGAAATGTAGGAAGAAGAAATCTCTCACTTCTCTTCCTTTCCAACACTTCTTAGGGAAGAATTCAAACTTAAACTCACCACAAGAACTCAAAACTATAAAAATAATAACTAACTAATGGTGTGGAATGATGTAGAATGTAGGTGTGTGAAGAGGAAAACTGAAATGAGTGAATAATTCAAAATGGTGCGTAGGGGTGGGGAGGGGGGCAGTTTTCTAGTAAAATTTTGGCCCTAAATAGAGCCTGGGTCGATTCTCCGATAGGTGCATCCAAAAACTCTTCAAAAAGCATCCAAATTTGTGAAATCTTCTAGAAACAGGGTCTGCACTGTCACTGGTGCCGTCAGCATTAAAGTCCATTAAATTAATTTCTTCTTCTCTGTCAACGGAGCCATTGGGGCCCAGTCTAGTGCCGTTGGTGCTGAACAAATTTTTAGCTTCTCCATTTTGACTCCAAATTTCATATTTTTTTGCTTCCTTTTTGCTCAAAGTCCTAAAAATCAACAACCTACAATAAAACATAAAAAATACCTTCAATTAAAGTGCAATATCACTAAAAAAGAGTATAAATTATGGGTCTAAAAATGCATATATTTTTAGTGTATCACCCCTCGAATGAAGAAAGAAATTTTGAAGGATCTTAGGTCCATCAGATAGTTTCAGAAGTTAACTGAAGTTTTGAGTTGGCCAAGGAGCATGGAGTGGCCATTGATGATGATGAAGATTTTGACTTTGATGATTATCTCAATGAAGACTTCACGGATATTCATGTCATTGTGACTAGAGCTTCCATATCTGCACACGATGCCCTACCTCTCATTGAAGAAAACACCCTAAATTATTTGCGCAGAGCTATTTTCTTAAGGGAAGAACAAATCAGTCTAATGGAAAATAAGATGGAGGAGATGGCCGCCGCCATGTCCACCATGGCTACAGTTCATGGACAGTCTCAACCATAACATTTAGCTTCTCTAGAGTTCAACCAACTAGATATTGTTTACATTACAAATAAAAGGAGGGAAGTTTCCTCGGCTTACCGAGATGATCAATAAAAGGACTCTGTATGAAGCGCCATACCAAAGAAAAAATTTAAACAAATGGTCAAACAAGTTTGGGAGGACTTAGCCCAATCTAAGGATGGTGCACTATTTTTAGAGGGTAGACCCTAACTGGAGGAGTTCGATGTCGTACCCTACCTTAAGGGTTTTGTCTCACCAAACTTTAAGATATTTGACGGGACTAGAAATCCCAGACAACATATAGCACATTTCCAAGCCAGTTGTGGCAATACCAGAGCTAACGAAGACTTGTTTTTCCATCAGTTTGTCAGCAGCCAATCAGGGATAGCATTTGATTGGTAAGTTGAGTTGCCAAATGGATTAATGAAGACGTTTTTTGAGTTAGAACCATTGTTTGTAAAGAGATTTGCTGGAGCACAACATCCTACATCTATTGGAGATATTATGATAGAAAGGCAAAAGCCTAACGAGACTTTAGTGGATTATATCTTGAGGTGGAGAAACCTTAGCATGAAATGTGAACCTCAGCTATAGAAACATCATGTGATTGAGATATTTCTCAAAAGCATCCATGGGCCAATAGATTTCATGCTTAAGGGACTCACCATCAAGTCTTTTGAAAAGCTGCTAAGCAAAGCCAATAATTTACAAGAGAAAATTAATTATATGGATTCCCATGAGAAGTTAGATAAGTTCAGGACAACCAAGTTATTCAAGAAGAAGTCTGGAACATTAGCAACAATTGATGAAGGAAAGAAACCGATAAAGATACAGGCAGAACATTCTCATAAGATTTTTTAGCCGTCATCACAGCATGCTCAACAACAAACACAAAAGTATGGTCAGCCTAGCTAGTAGTTGCACCAAGGAGGATCGTACCGAACATAGAATAAGAGGGGTTTGACCATTTTAGAATGAAAGAAAGTAGTATACTTCTTCAAAGATGAAGTTGTGCCTAAAATGTTCAGAAGTATAATGAGTAAGCCTGAGTTCAGATTGTCAGATCCAAAGAAACCTGAGTAGCTCGATAAGAAAGATCAGCCAAATAACTGCCCATACAACAGATTGCTTGGACATACTATTCAGGAATGTTTCGTCTTCAAGGAATGTCTCAAGAAAAATATTAAAGAAGAGAATAGAATGATCACGAAAGAATATTTAAAAGAACTTGAAAGAGGTTCTATAAATATGATTTTGGCTAAACCAATCACACCAATAGATCCGTATTTAGAGAAAGACAGATGGAGTACAGTTTGGAGCAAGTCATCCAAGAAGATACTGGATCAAATCCAGACCACTTCAGCTCAGGCTGTCATTCAGAGTCAGCCATCCAATGGGTTAAGTCGGAGATTCCACCAGGAAAGCCAGCATAAGAAGAATGCCACCATGAAGATCGATAAAACGGGGGGTAGGATAGGGACTGTCTCTGTTAGATTGGTTGTCTCCGATTCGGGAAAAAGAAACCCTTGAACCCCCGACCATGTATGATTATCTTTTTGCCCCTCTGGGGTATTATGAATATAATGATTATAATTTTGGCTATATTTTAACTTTTTCTAGTGATAACGTAACTAACTTTGCTTAATATAACTTTGATTTTGATTCCGAAACTGATCCTCTAATCGTACTTTAGACCATTGAACCTGTTAATAAGAATGACGAAGACCTTGACAACTCTGATTACGATAGCACCGGGAGTGAGAGGCAGTCCTCGAGCTTCATGGCATGCCACTTGCCATCAATTTGGATCTCTTCGATGAGGAAGAAGTTATAGAAAATTTACCTACAACCTTACAAGAGGGAGAAGAAACTACAGAAATAAACTTAAGGAGCAGAAATGTATTACCCCAAGAACAACTCCAGTGGATAAAAGAAAACGGATAGTCACTCAAGATGAGCTACATCTACCTCCACCTGTGGAAGAACCACATACCCAAGTAAAGAGCAAATGATTATGTAAAGTGGATTATAATGTACTAGCTCATCTTAGGAAGTTTCCGTCCAAACTAAGCATCTATGATGATCTAATCCTGTCAAAGGAGATGAGAGATTCTTTGGTTTTAGCCTTGCTTGACCTAGAGATTTGTTTAGCTCAGTTGGCCAGTATAACCCCAAATGAAATTTATTCGTTAAAGGAATAGTTTGGGATAACTTCCACAGATGAAGACTTGTTTCTTGGTATCGTCGACCACAACCAACAGCTCTATATCTCCGTTAACATCGACATATTTGTGTTGTCCAGAGTTTTGATAGATCCTGGAGCATCACTCAACTTAATGAGTCTACGGACATTGGCCTATTTGGACATTGAGGCCCAGGAGTTTACAACAGATAAAATGATGTTAAGGGAATTCAACCAAAAGGGACAAATAGCCCTTGGATCAATTAGATTGATTATGAAAGTTGGGGAATTATTAATAATTGCTAAATTTCATATCATTGACACCGAGACCACTTTAAATGTTCTACTTGGTCAGCCGTGGATTCAGGAACACAACATGGTCCCGTTGTCACTACACCAATGCATCAAGTACTGTAAAGAAGGATAAGAACATTGTATCAAAGGAGATTTACAACCATTCTCAATTCATGAAATAGGTATCCACGAAGACGCCGTTTACTATGCACCTTCAAAGAAAAATGTCTTTTCCGTTGAAACTGTAGCAAATGATGTGGAAGATTCATAAGAATCACAAAAAAGAGGCCATTCAACTCCACTTCAGTGATCTACTACCATTCCTTCACAATAAGTTGGTAGAGGGTCTTTCAGCCCATACACCTGAGGTCGAGGCCAGGCAGATGGACGAGGAAGAACCAACACGATTGTTGAGTGGGCTAGGCCGACCATAAACATCAACATGGAAGAAAGTTCTAATGAAGAAAGATCCGAGGAGGAAATGATGATGATAAAATAGAAGAAACCACAATATGAGATATTCATGGAGGATATTGAGAAAAGCAAATACAAGACAATGTATGATCAGATAAACCATTATGTCAATGCCATGACCCTTACTCCAATTCTCCCTCAAAAGGTTGAGAGTTTAGAGGTTAAGGAAGTCTGTATTGCTGGTTTAAAGCCGATCAAATTTTACTGTGCTTCTACTTCTACTAATCTTGAGAATCATGTAAACTTAGAAGTGGATGGTTCTAATGAATTAATCAAATTACCTTTTGATTACTTTTCTCTTCCTGTACAAAAGTTAATTCAACAGGGATATTTGCCAAAGAAAATACCAAAAGATAAGTTACAACCTTTTGAAAAATTATGGAATGTTAAAAGTCAAATTCCTAATTTAAAAGAGGGTCTTGGATTTGGTACGGTAGGACCAGTTTTGATAATTCAGAATTTTGCATGATTTTTACTAGTGAGTCCGAAGAGGATTGCCTCAATATGGAGGATGACTCTACCGATCTTTTAGTAGAAGACACCCGACCAGAATTTGAGGAAGAAATTAAATCAACCATTGATGAATTGAAGGAAATTAACCTCGAGATGGAAGAACAACCCCGACCAGCATTTATAAGTTCTCTACTTAGCAATGAAGAATCTTTAGAATTGATCAAGTTACTTTCAGAATTTAAAGATTGCTTCGCATGGAGTTATGATTAAATGCAGTGCATAATCTAGGGGTGGACAAAAATATGATTCCAATTAAGCAAGCTCCCAGACGAATGCGCCTTGAGATAGAACAAGTCATCATCAAGATGAAGTAATTAATAGACGCTAACTTTTTGCAAGAAGAGCGATATCCAACATGGTTAGTTGACATTGTGCTAGTTAAGAAGAAAAATAGACAAATCTGTGTTTGTGTCAGCTTCAAACAAAGCATATCCAAAAGATGAATTTCCATTGCCGATACTAGAAATGATGGTGGGCATCGCTTCGACACATGAAATTTTCTCCTTCATGGATGGATCGTTGGGATACAATCAAGTCAAGATGGTTCCAGAGGATGTAGCACTTATAGCTTTCAGGACAGTGATTGGGATCTTTTGCTACACAGTGATGCCCTTTGGGTTAAAGAATGTTGGAGTAACATATCAATGAGCTATGGCAAAGATCATTGAGGATCTCATTCACAATCAAGTGGAATGCTACGTGGATGATTTGGTTATCAAAAGTAAATAGAAGATTGATCATTTATATAATTTAAGGATCGTGTTCGAATGATTACAACAATTTAATCTCAAGATGAATCCATTAAAGTATGCCTTTAGCGTTACCTCCGAGAAATTTCTAGGATTCAATGTCGGTCATCGGAGAATTGAGATCGACCCGGATAAGATTAAAGCTATCTTAAAAATGCCTCCTCCCAAAATGTTGAAACAATTACGTTCCTTCCAATGCAAGTTGACATATCTGAGACGCTTTATTTCTAATCTCTCAAGTGGTAGGTGTCAGCCCTTCTCGGTATTAATTAAAAAGGATGTCAAATTCTGTTGGGAAGAGAAATGTCAGCGGTCCTTTGAGGATGTTAAGAAATACTTAATGAAACCACCTATTTTGGAAGTCCCTATCCTAGGAAAACCATTGATACCTTATACTGCGGCCTTAGAAGACTCTCTCGGAGCCCTCTTAGCTCAAGTCAATGATGAGGGTAAGGACACACTCTACTGCTTGAGTCGTCGTCTAATACCGATGGAGGTAAAGTATTCAACTATTAAGAAGCATTATTTAGCTTTAATTTTTGCCACTTAGGCATTACATGCTTTCTCATAAGATTAACCTTATTTTGAAAGTTAATTTGTTGCAATATTTGATGACCCGACCAACACTTTCCAGATGTTTAGCAGGATGGTCAATGATTTTATTGCAATTCGATATAACTTTTTTTTCTCTTTGTGCTATCAATGGACAAATTTTAGCAGATTTCTCACCTCACACCCACTTGCAGCTGGGTTTCCTCTTAATGCTGAGTTATCAGATGAACATGTATTACAAATGAAATTCTCTAACGCGCAGCGCTGTGAGATGTACTTCGATCGAGCTTCGTCAGCAAGGAAAGATAAAGGATTAGGAACAATTATACTGAGCAAAGCAGGCATTGGTTTGATTTTAATCACGCCAGATATGGGCATTCTGAGATTCTCCTACCTCCTGACGGAGCTGTGCACCAACAATGAAGCAGAATATGAAGCACTAATCACTGGATTGGAATTGACAATCTCAATGGATATAACTGATATTGCCATTTATGATGTCTCGCAACTCATGATTCAATAAATCACCCAACAATATAAGATTTTGAAGTCAAGGTTAACTAAATATCACCGGTACACAATGAAGCTGTTAGAGCAGATTCCAAATGTTACTCTATATCGGATTCTTCAGGGTGATAATGTCAATTTCGATGCTTTAGCAAAACTTACAAAAGAATTGGCATGTCCCCTGAAGGATTCAATTGATATTACAGTACAAGGACGTCAGCCTCTATCTCAAATTGACCTAAATAATCTACATAGAATTGAAAAAGAAGAAGGAATGATGATTGTTGTTGTTGACATTAACAAAGATTAGCATAAGCCATTGATAGAATATTTGCAAACTGAAAAGTTACCAGAGGACAAGTCTAAAGCATATCACATCACAAGAAGAGATATGTCACATACTCTAGTGGGTGATATCCTCTACAGGAGATCATTCGATCAAATGTGGTTGCGATGTCTGAGCAGAGCAGAAGCACAAAATATCATCAAAGAAAGACACACTAGATTGTGTGGGGCTCATCAGTTATGACCAAAGATGATAATGCAGATAAAAAGACTTAGATATTATTGGTCAGTGATGATGTCCGATTGCATGGATACAGCTAAAAAAGTCTCACCTTTGCCAAGTGCATGGGGTGGTCTTACACCAACCTCCGAATGTGCTATACTCAACCGTCGTCTCGTGGCACTTCGAGTTTTGGTGCACGAACATAGTGGGCCTGATAGATCCTTCATCCTCTAAGGGACACAAATTTATTCTTGCAGCTACGAATTACTTCTATAAATGAAAACAACAGGTTCTCCAATTTTTTAAGAGTCAAATCATCTACTATTTCGGTTTTCCACACAGAGTGATTCTTGATAAAGGGACAGCCATCAGAAGCACAAAGATCAACAATTTCGTCAGACGACATGGGATAGACTAGAGATATTATACAATCAAATATCCTAGAGCAAACACACTAGCCTAGGCCTTCAATAAGATGCTCCTACAAATTTTAAAAAAATACTGGACGAAAATAAAAGAAATTGGAATAATAAATTGCTAGAAGCTTTGTAGGCCTACCGGACGACGTTCAAAACTCCTATTTAATGTACACCTTACATGCTCGTATACGGGTCTGAGGCCGTACTACCATTAGATGTGCAGACACCGTCTCTCAGAGTCACCATTCCCAATTAAATTACAATAGAAGAAAGTGAGAAACTCAGGCTTGAAGAATTTGAAATTCTCAAAAGAAAGCGACTAGAAGCGCAACAGAATTTGAAACTTTATCATGCAAGGATGGTGCAGGATCATGACAAATTGGTCCACTCAAGGGCGTTCAATGTTGATGCCCTTATACTAGTTCTCAAGGGACCTATTCTTGCACGCTATAAGATAGGAGGAAAATTTGAACCAACTTGGGAGGGACCATTTGTCATAGAAATAGTCTACTTAAGAGAATGGTACAGGCTCATGACAAATTGGTCCACCCAAAGGCATTCAAAGTTGGTGCCCTTGTACAAGTTCTCAAGAGACCTATTCCTGCACGCCGCAAGATAGGAGAAAAATTTGAACCAACTTGGGAGGGACCATTTGTCATAGAGAAATTCTACTCAAGAGGAGCTTACTAGCTGGTGGAGTTCTGAGGCAAAAGACCTATGCTACCGATTAATGGTCGTTATTTGAAGATATATTACATGTCATGACATTGTTTGAAATCAAATTTTTGAAATTTTGATTGTTTTGGGGTTATTTATTTGGTCAAGCATCTGTGATTGAGTCCAAAATTTTGTAANAAAATTGCCCAAAACATCCCAAAATTTCCAAAATCACCAAATTACCTCCAAATTTGCCAAAATTACAAAAAAATGCCCTCGGTGGCCCAAACTTTTCCAAAACCCCCAAAATCACTTCAAATGTCCCCAAAATTAATTTGAAAAACTCCATTGAGCTCAATTTGATCAATTTTACCCATTTTAACCAAAAGCCCCAAATTGCCCTCAAAGGCCCAATTACTTCAATTCATCTCAAATGTCCATCAATTTGATCTCAATTTCCTCCAATTTCAATTTTAAACTCAAATTCATCATGAACAAACTCAATTCAGACAAAATCTCAACCAAATTAACCCATACTTTGAGCCCAATTTCAACCTAAATCCAAAACCCCCCAATTTTGCCTCAATTTAGCCATGTCTCTTAATGTCACCCAATTTCAACCTAAATCCAAAACCCCCAAAATTTCCTCTAATCTTCTTATTGGATTTTCCTTGATCTGTTCATCTCCTGTGTGCTTGAGGCCTTTTTGGAAGTGCTGTGGGGAAGGTTTGGTGATCCGAATTTTGATTTGGTTTGTTGGTTTATTACATCTGCCAAAATCAATTTTTTTTCTGGAATTTCTTGGTTTTGAATGTTACAAATATGTGGAAGTTTCAGGGCTGGAACTTTAGTGGAGCTTACTTTCTTTCTGGAACTTTAGTTTTTGGGTTTCTTGCTTTTCTCATTTCTTATTTAATGGTTAGTTGTGGTAAGCTCCTTATAATTTTCCTCTTTTTTGGCAGTTTAGTTATGACAAGCTTCATACCATGAGAATCCTTCTTCTTATTATCTACATAACTAGGAACTTTCTTGCAAAAATCTGGATGAAGTAAATTTGGGTTGAGCTATTCTTAGGAATGCTGAAATCTGAAAATGCGTACTCTATTTTCTGAAAGTTTTGGGTTCCCTTTTTGTAAGAAAATCTGAAACTTTTGGTGTTTAATTTGTAAGAATCTGAAAATATTGGCTCTCGTATTTGTAAAAATCTAAAAATTAGGTGGTATGTTTGTAAACCTTTCTTCCCTGGCAGCAATCGGATTCGATTTTGGAAAATCCTCTTTTTCTGATTTTCTCATACTGAATTTTTTCTTAAAGCCTTAGAGATTTCCTTCCTTTTGTTTCTTGAGGCTGAATTTTCATAGCTTTAGGAGTCTTTTACCTTGGATTATTGAAGCCAAATTTTGATACTATCTACGCTTGGGTTTGTTGAAGCCTAACTTTCAAATNTTAACAATCGGATTCGATTTTGGAAAATCCTCTTTTTCTGATTTTCTCAAACTGAAATTTTTTTTAAAGCCTTAGAGATTTCTTTACTTTTGTTTCTTGAGGCTGAATTTTCATAGCTTTAGGAGTCCTTTACCTTGGATTATTGAAGCCAAATTTTGATACTATCTACGCTTGGGTTTGTTGAAGCCTAACTTTCAAATTGTGGATTTTTGGGAGGTTTTCCCTATGTTCTAGATTGAAGCTCAGCAGTTCGGATTTTCATTATTTTGGTTCGCTGTACCGAGCCTTAAGATTTTAAACCTTGGAAATGCACTTGCTTTGTTTTGCTAAAATTGAAATATGGAATTTGGAAAAATATCACTTCTGTCGATTTGTTGAAGTTGAAATATGGGATNGGGAGGTTTTCCTATGTTCTAGATTGAAGCTCAGCAGTTCGGATTTCCATTATTCTGGTTCGCTGTACCGAGCCTTAAGATTTTAAACCTTGGAAATGCACTTGCTTTGATTTGCTAAAATTGAAATATGGAATTTGGAAAAATATCACTTCTGTCGATTTGTTGAAGTTGAAATATGGGATTTGATTTGCTGAAGCTGAAATACTTCTGCTTTTTCTTTTAGACATCATGAAGCATTCGTTTGTTGCTCATACACTCTCCACATCAGAAAAGATGCTTGAGATTATTAAAAATTTGGAACTATTTTTTGATATTTAAATCTTGCCGTAAACTTCACTCAAATGCCAAGGCCATTAAGTAGCCTTCATCATTTGCAGCTTATAATCTATAAAAAGTGGCTGGAGGGGGGCTTTGATGATTTCTTGGTTAGCGATGTGAGTAATCCTCTAATCCACGTCACTTTGAATTGCCCTAAATGCATTTCCACGTGCACCTGGAGTTGGGAGATTAAGGTCATTTTGAGAGCCAAATGAGTTTAGTGTTAAGAATGAGAATGGTTACAGAATTGGAAAGCTGGAACATATGAGTGAGTTGTCCAAATTAAAAAAGAAATTCCATTTTTTGGAAAATATGAAGGATGTTAGAGAGGCTAGCAAAAGGAAAATTTTATTTAAGAAAGATAAAGCTCACATATTTATCCTTGAATTGGGCGAAATTGTTGATGGATGGGGATTATACAGGGAGGTTGAAAGTCTACGAAGTACTGTGAATTTTAGCTTAGATGCGGATGTGCTTGAAAGTCTTAAACACTAAAAACATCAAAAGAGTTTGTCCATAGTTTCATACAAGGGTGTAAGCTATATAAAATTGTCGGAAATTGCATATGAAACATCAAAGCGGCTTATAAATTGGAAACTTCGACGAATTTACTTTTTCAAAAATGTGAGTTTTGGTTGTTTCTTTTGCGAGAATTGTGGGGCTTTGGTGAGTTTGCCTTATGCAAAGTTTGAAATTGTGCATGTTGCTTTATACGAATCGGGAGTTTATTTGGCTTTCTTTAAGTTGGTTTCTTATGTGTCTTGCATGGGTTTCAAATTCATTCTTTTGGGCTAGTTTGAGCATTGAAAGAGGACAGGTACGCTATTAACGTTTTACTTAATTTCTGTCTGTCATTTACGGCAATCTACTTTCGTTTTAAATAGTTATGCATGCCTAACTGTGAATTTCATTTAACCTGCAAAATTAAATCCAATTTTCAAAATTAATCAAAGTTTTCAAAAATAAAATTTAATTGTTTCAAAGGTAACCATAAATCCTTTGAAATGTCACTAAACATAAAGTGTCCTTTTGAATTTACGGGAGTCCCTCGGAAGAGGTAACCCATGGTTGCTAACGAGTTCTCTCATGTTTAAATAGGGTTTATAACTCGTTTAAGCTAAGTAAATTCAAAATAAAACAGTGATACCAGAACGAGGGAACCATGTGATCCTAACCGGTGTCGCTCTAACCCCCCATAATATTTAAATAACCTTAGGAAACAATTGATTTGAAATCAGAACTTGACACATTAGAAAACTTGACCTCTGAACCTGATACTTCTCTCAACCTTTACAATTTGACACTTCTAAAACTTAAACTCTCTACGATGAGGAACTTGAAGCTAGCATTGTGGGTAGCACGACCATCTTCAACAGCAAAACATGTCTACACCAGCTAAACCATTCCTTAGAATTAAACAACAAGCTGTAGGACTTTGGGGTTGTCCGCCTAATATGACATAAATCCTCAACTTTTCTTTAGGCCTTTGTATAACCCTGCTTTAAAAATTAAGTCCTAACATGTTTTAGGATTTCGAGGTTATTGTTCGTCACAACATAAATCCTCACATCTTCTAGGCTATTTGTGTGATTGTCTCACATGAATATAAGCCTAAATTAATTAAATTGGCAGGATGAAACATTCAAATATTTCTCCTCTTACTTGAAACCAAACCATAGGGTAGACTGGAAAGTCACCGAGGTTCTCCTCAAGAATTGTGACATCCCCTAGTTCTTCTTCCTTTGGATTCCAAAAATAAAATAAACCAAATTTGAGTTATTCCTATTTCACACTTCTTTGTCTGATCTCGTTGAAAAGTCTTATTCCTTTGAACTTCTTGAAGATAATATCCCCTAATTTTTTATTGAGAGTTTTTTTAGGTGACTTCGGTTATCTAAGATATAATTAACTATAGGGGCTTGCCCTTATAGGAAGCTTGTTTGAACCCAACTTAATATAAACCTTATTTAATTTTTCATACTAAATAAAGGAACCTGTAGTCTTATAATAAAATGGTTTCACAGATCAAATGGATGTCATACATTTTTTAGTTTATTTGGTTGAGCCTCACCATCAAGCCATATGTTTATCTTTCAAGATAGATACATAGCTGAAGATGTAGTGCTCTTTCATTTAAATTATGAAAAATATGGGACTGTTTTGATTTCACATTTTTCTAAACTAATATATATATATATATATATATNGAGGGGGGCTTTGATGATTTCTTGGTTAGCGATGCGAGTAATCTTCTAATCCACGTCACTTTGAATTGCCCCTAAATGCATTTCCACGTGCACCTGGAGTTGGGAGATTAAGGTCATTTTGAGAGCTAAATGAGTTTAGTGTTAAGAATGAGAATGGTTACAGAATTGGAAAGCTGGAACACATGAGTGAGTTGTCCAAATTAAAAAAGAAATTCCATTTTTTGGAAAATATGAAGGATGTTAGAGAGGCTAGCAAAAGGAAAATTTTATTTAAGAAAGATAAAGCTCACATATTTATCCTTGAATTGGGCAAAATTGTTGATGGATGGGGATTATACAGGGAGGTTGAAAGTCTACGAAGTACAGTGAACTTTAGCTTAGATGCGGATGTGCTTGAAAGTCTTAAACACTAAAAACATCAAAAGAGTTTGTCCATAGTTTCATACAAGGGTGTAAGCTATATAAAATTGTCGGAAATTGCATATGAAACATCAAAGCGGCTTATAAATTGGAAACTTCGACGAATTTACTTTTTCGAAAATGTGAGTTTTGGTTGTTTCTTTTGCGAGAATTGTGGGGTATTGGTGAGTTTGCCTTATGCAAAGTTTGAAATTGTGCATGTTGCTTTATACGAATTGGGAGTTTATTTGGCTTTCTTTGAGTTGGTTTCTTATGTGTCTTGCATGGGTTTCAAATTCATTCTTTTGGGCTAGTTTGAGCATTGAAAGAGGACAGGTACGCTATTACCGTTTTACTTAATTTCTGTCATTTACGGCAATCTACTTTCATTTTAAATAGTTATGCATGCCTAGCTGTGAATTTCATTTAACCTGCAAAATTAAAACCAATTTTCAAAATTAATCAAAGTTTTCAAAAATAAAATTTAATTTTTTCAAAGGTAACCATAAATCCTTTGAAATGTCACTAAACATAAAGTGTCCTTTTGAATTTACGGGAGTCCCTCGAAAGAGGTAACCCACGGTTGCTAACGAGATCTCCCATGTTTAAATAGGGTTTATAACTCGTTTAAGCTAAGTAAATTCAAAATAAAATAGTGATACCAGAACGAGGGAACCATGGGATCCTAACCGGTGTCGTTCTAATCAACTTTAACCCCCCATAATATTTAAATAACCTTAGGAAACAATTGATTTGAAATCAGAACTTGACACATTAGAAAACTTGACCTCTGAACCTGATACTTCTCTCAACCTTTACAATTTGACACTTCTAAAACTTAAACTTTCCACGATGAGGAACTTGAAGCTAGAATTGTGGGCAGCACGACCATCTTCAACAGCAAAACATGTCTACACCAACTCAACCATTCCTTAGAATTAAACAACAAGCTGTAGGACTTTGGGGTTGTCTGCCTAGTATGACATAAATCCTCAACTTTTCTTTAGGCCTTTGTATAACCCTGCTTTAAAAATTAAGTCCTAACATGTTTTAGGATTTTGAGGTTATTGTTCATCATAACATAAGTCCTCACATCTTCTAGGCTATTTATGTGATTGTCTCACATGAATATAAGCCTAAATTAATTAAATTGGCAGGATGAAACATTCAAATGTTTCTCCTCTTAATTGAAGCCAAACCATAGGGTAGACTGGAAAGTCACCGAGGTTCTCTTCAAGAATTGTGACATCCCCTAGTTCTTCTTCCTTTGGATTCCAAAAATAAAATAAACCAAATTTGAGCTATTCCTATTTCACACCTCTTTGTCCGATCTCGTTGAAAAGTCTTATTCCCTTGAACTTCTTGAAGATAATATCCCCTAATTTCTATTGAGAGTTTTCTTAGGTGACTTCAGTTATCTAAAATATAATTAACTATAGGGGTTTGCCCTTATAGGAAGCTTGTTTGAACCCAACTTAATATAAACCTTATTTAATTTTTCAAACTAAATAAAGGAACTTGTAGTCTTACAATAAAATGGTTTCACGGATCAAATGGGTGTCATACATTTTTTAGTTTATTTGATTGAGCCTCACCATTAAGCCATGTGTTTATCTTTCAAGATAGATACATAGCTGAAGATGTAATGCTCTTTCATTTAAATTATGAAAAATATGGGACTGGTTTGATTTCATATTTTTCTAAACTAATATATATATATATTAATTGTCCCTTCGTAGCGGGCGACATGATTCCTATTCCGACGACCGACAACTTCCATAGGACCCATAAAAATTGTGCCGACAGCTTTTGGTGACTCCGATGGGGAATAACTTTTCTCTCCATTTAAATCAGAGAATATTATCTTGATACATCGGTAATGTGTCCATGTACTTTATGGACCAAATTACCCTTCTTTCATTGGCATGCTTCACCCATTTTTATCTTGGGAAAGTATGTTCAGCTCTTTCANAAGAATATTATATTGATACATCGGTAATGTGTCCATGTACTTTATTGACCAAATTACCCTTCTTTCATTGGCATGCTTCACCCATTTTTATCTTGGGAAAGTATGTTCAACTCTTTCAGATTTCAGGACAATCTGTTCAATCACCTTTGAACAGAGAGGTTCAGGATTTCATTAGTACTTTTTGTCTGTTGTGTGGAGTCGGACCCAATAGGTGTGTTGGTGGACTAGTTTTGCCTGGGCGATGTGCGTTGTGAAGTTTGTCGTGCACTGGGTCCTAAAAATTTACTTTTCCCTTCGTCTCTTTTCGAATTTGGTTCGATACTTTGCAAATTAAATCAAATTGCTACATGTGTTTTTCCTCTTTAATTTATATTACTTAATTAAATTTCCCATATTTCAAAATTATTTCACTAAAATTAAAAAAAAAACCTCACGAAACAAAATTAAATAAAGACTTGCCCAGTCTACAGAGTGACTTTTGTTAATTTTTATTGTTCGCACTAAAATTATAAGGTATTGGCCAAATAACTAACCTAGAGCTTTCTTTTTTGAAGCTGCTGCAATGCCGTTCCCTACGCTCACTTTCTCTTGCAACCTGCTGACAAGCCACGATGCCCGCAATGTCGCTCCCACTATCAAGTTTGGAGCCGGATTCAATGAACTTGAAGTTGTGCTCAAAAAGGCTCCCATTGTTATAATGAAAGTTTCCACTTCGGAAGTTTAGGAGCCGCCTACTTAGTTCAACCTGAACTATCCCCATGATTTTCCTTCTTACAAGAAGGTAAAGACTATTGTCACCACGACACTTGTTAAGCCTGTGGCTCCCGTTTTTGCTAAAAGAAAGAGGTCATGATCATTGAAGATATATGTGAAGGATTTACTGTTCTACCAGCAGTATTTGAAGTTGGATCAAGTTCAAGAACTGTGCCATTAACTCGGTCACAAAGATGAAACTACAGCCGAAAGATTCAAAAGGCCATTACAGCCCAGATTTCTTAAGAGGTGACCGTTGATGAAATCCCTCATGAGGAGGAACTAGGATTGCTGGAGACCTATTCACTTCTGCGAGGGAGTAGGTACCATCCCATAATGGACACCAATGGGTACGAAAGTATCCAGAAGATTGATGTTACTTTACTGTCACCTCATGGACATGGTGGGGAGGGGAAGAAGCCAGCTCCTATCACCCGAGTTCACACAGTATTTCAAAGATTAGCCGCCATAGAAGAATATTCAGTGAGTGAACTTCTTGAACGAGTGGGATGTGAGATGTCCCCTTGATGTGGATTTGCTCAAATATAGTTGTGTAAAATTTATAAAGTTGACTCCGCTTTACAACAGTGCCAAAAACTTGAAGTGGTATTTTATTAATAATAACGTTCAACACTTAATGTTGGTATACTACGCAAGTATACATATCATTATCAAGCAATATAAGACTTTCTGTTTAAGTCCTAAATATCGATCCCACGGGATGATTTAAATTTTGAAATGATAAATTAACTTGGAAATTCATAAAAATCAAACAAAATTATTTTCACCAATTTTGAATGTGTAAGATGCTAAAAAAAACTAAATTATTAACTACTAGTAGAATTTAAAAGCAGGGTTTAAAATAGTAACTACTAAATAATGTTTATGTGGTGAAAATTTCTTATATGAAAAAACATCTTTCCCACTACAATGATTTTTTGGTGAAATGAGATGAGATAAATGGTTTAAATATGTATTATGCCAAATAGGAGCAATTTTAGTTCTCTACCCTGATTCAGTGTTATAGAAAATCATTGATTATTTGTGCCAAATAGGAGCAATTTTAATTCTCTACCCTAATTCAGTGTTATAGAAAATCATTGGGCTAATCTTAGGTTTAGTTCCTAAATCTGTGGCTAGGCTAGGAGGATACTGGCTCCCACTCCAGAGCTCCCATTTCCCTTCTCCTGAAGGCTAGCTCTCGCTTTAGTTTTTAAACACTAAGATTGAATTGGGGATTTTTAGTCTGTCACCCTAGAAATCTCCCCAACAAATTATATTTTCCTATTTTTACACTTTTCCATATGAATGAAATACTTCTTCATGGACTTAAGTATGATTCTCACTCTGTTGTAGAACTCGTACTCTATTTCCCGGATCATATGTTTCACAACATATTTTAACAATTCATTTGGCCAGATCAAAAAGTAAATTAAGAGAATAGTTGAAAAACCATCACAGTTTATTTTAAATTTTAACATTGGCACATCCACCACATTATCTCTTCATTTCACCATATCTCTAAGTAGAGAGAAAGATAAAGGAAACTACTCAGACTTAATGAGAAAAATATAATAAAACACAAATTTTATATATAAAAGAAAGTTTATACAATAATAATAAACAAACAACAATTATCTGAAACTCTTTCTCTAAGCAAATCCTGTGTAGCCTCTCTTAAGAAATGTAGGAAGAAGAAATCTCTCACTTCTCTTCCTCTCCAACACTTTCTTAGAGAAAAATTTACACCTAAAATCGCCACAAAAACTCAAAAATATAAAAACAATAACTAACTAATGGTGTGGAATGACGTGGAATGAAGGTGTTTGAAAAGGAAAACTGAAATGAGTGAAGAATTTAAAATGGTGCGGCGGGGAGGGGGGGACGGTTTTCTGATCAAATTTTGGCCCTAAATAGAGCCTAGGTCGGTTCTCCAATAGGTGCATCTAAAAAATCTTCAAAAAACATCTAAATTTGTCGAATCTTCTAGAAATAGGGTATGCACCGACATTAGCGCTGTCGGCGCCAGAGCTCATTCAATTAATTCCTTCTTCTCTCTCAAACAGCGCCATCAACGTCCAGTCTGGCGCCATCAGCGCTGAACAAATTTTTAACTTCTCCATTCCAAATTTCATCATTTTTGCTTTATTTTTTCTCAAAGTCCTAAAAGTCAACAACCTACAATAAAACATAAAAATACCTTCCATTAAAAAGTGCAATATCACAAACAATTAGTATAAATCATGGGTCTAAAAATGTATATATTTTTGGTGTATCAAAATCTCCCAAACTTAAATGTTACTTGTCCTCAAGTAACTCTTTTACTACATGAAAATATTACTTATGATAAAGATTTTAACTTCTAGATTTCCATATCTTAGTTCATTAAATATAATAGCATCACTTAAGAAAAATTCAAAATAACTCTAGTTAACACTAAAGGTATAAGAATATTTAGCAGTCAAGTCTAAAATTTTTTATTCTCTATTCTTTTCAAATAAAATTGCAAATTATTCATATTAAAGCCACTTAGAATATTCATATGAATAAGAACTTCATGAAACTTTACTAGTAAATATGCTAATATTTAAACATGAGTTTAGAAAATGTAGCCAAGCCTTCTTCTTTAAGTTGATTCAAGTGAAGCCAATTTTTAATTAGGCATCTCCTCAAGCTTCTCCTCACATCTTTTTTCTATATTCTTTTCTTTTTCTTTTGAGGATCATTTTCATTCCTTTTTCTTTTCTTTCTTTTCTTTTTTTTTTCTTTCTTTCTCTTTCTTTTTTTATGTGAGGATTACTATGTTTGGATAGCCTTTAATGATTTTGAATTTCACTGTCCTCTTGTTAAAGTTAAAAACTTTTCACATTCCTTAACTTTATAAATTTATATTAGCTTTAAAGATTTTTCATAAAGTTTTAATCTTTTCTTCTTACATGAATTTCTAGATTTTTACAATACTTCAAAAATGTAAATTCCCTTACTTAAAATAGAAAAACATAGTCTTATTCAATCATACCAAATATCTTAATCTCTAAAATTAACCTTTATTATTTAAAAATTTTACTTAAGTTTACTATATATTTAGAAACATAGATATAGTTATCTAAAGTTACCCTCTAATACCAAAGGTCGTGTTAAAATTTTAAAATATTTTGAAAATATAACTAATTGAGGAAAAATAAAATTAAGTTTCTTTTCTTTAAAAGGAATTTTTCTTCCCCCCAAACTTAAATTTTTAAAAGATTTTAAATGTAGAATTGAAAAATTAAGGGTTAACGAAAACATTTAATACATAAAGAAAAGACGTACTTGTTGAAGGTTCTAATTTGATACTTAACTCTGAAATATTGCTGGTGCTAATATGAAAAGCTACAAGACTTAAAACATTAAATAGCACAAATACATATAAAAATTTGCTGAGAAAGAGTTAACTACAAATACATCCAAAAAAGTACTAAAACTAATAACTTCCAGTAGATTCACAAATCTAAAGCTCACGACATAGCATACAACAGAAATAAAGCGTTGCAGTCTACAAACAAACAGTCTTAACAATAAAGTACAATTAAACATAAACTAAAAAAAAATTAACTAAAGCATCACCAATCATCAGCTTCTTCTTCTTCTTTCACATCCAAATTCTGCCGCTGATATGGAGCAAAAACAAGATGAGTAAGAAACTGAACTGAGTGATCACCCCTCATGAATCAGACCATTGCATCATCATAAGAAGCATCATATTCAAACTTTTTTCTTATCAAATCATCAAAGTGAGCATTTCTGCCCTCCATATTTTCTATTCTATGATCCATTCTCAAAATATCTCCCTGCTTGATTATCATTTGCTCCATAAGTTATTGGATAGTAGGGGTACTAGAAGTACTTGAAGCAGAAGGAATATCCTTGGTCCTACTTCCAGATTTCCATCCAACATAAGATTCATAAGTCTTTATGTTAGCAAACCCAATAGGTTTTAGAGGTTCAATCCTCTCATCTACAATCAACTCTTGCTTGTTCACGTAGTGCGAAGATCAGGGTTGGGTGTGCTAAACCTCCAATAGTTTCTCCAAAAGCAATAGATCGAGTGTTTCTATAAATATCAGAGCCAACATCTATCCTTTTCATTTGCTGGATACAAAAGTTCAAGATGGCTCTATCCCTTGTGCCCTCACTATGATAGTTTGTTGATATCATTCTTCCAGAAATAAAATAGTGTCAGGCCTTAGATAGTACATTTAACATAGAAAGAGGAAAGTTTACCTTAACACCATTCTTTACTTTCCAGGTTCCTCTTCCATTAGTAAGAAAAGAAATAACCTCATCCAAGGCCTCATTCGTAGTAGAAAATGATTTATACTGGTAGTTATACACATTTTTCAACTGATAAAATTCATTAATCTTCCTTGGAGTAAACTCCACCATTTTCCCACGAACAAACACATAGAGAAGTCTCCTGAAAATTGGCATAGAACTCCATCACTACACCAATAATCGCCTCAGCAGTAAAGTAGCATAAATTCTCCCACTGCCGAGCAGTAATTAATCTCTCAACCTCTCCTCCCGGATTTTTATATCCTCGATCCAGACTAATTTTTTTAGGTGTACGTAGACTATTGAAGCAAATGTTGGCCTTGTAGTTGACAAACTTTTGAAAATCAAAATCTTCTTTTCTCTTTTTTTTGCTCATTCTAGGTGCCATGGTAAATCTACAAAAATTTGGTAAAATCCAAATAAATTCCCAAAAATTTCAAAAATCACAATGTGAAACGTTTTAAACTTAAATCTACAAAGTAAGAGTTCTTCACTAAATGATTTTCTCAAAATCTTCCAAAAAATTCTCAAAATTTTGGATCTCAACAATATAAGATAAATCCTTGGTGAAAATAAAAAAATTTGAGTTCAAAGTGTAGCTCTTGCCTAGAGAAGATGAAATCCAAAATTTGTTTGCCTTAAAATCACATCAACTCCGAGTTTTAGCAAGCCCTAGGTGCAAAAATCGGAGGTTGAAGGTGACTCAAGGGGTAAAAATGGTGTTTCACTGTGCAAATTGCAAATTTTAAGGGTGTTTGGGTCGGTTTGGGTCCAGGGCGCTATCGGCACCCATGTTGGCGCTGTCGGCGCCAGTGGCTAAAAAAAACTCATAGTTTGATTTTTTTAATTTTCAATTTTCTCTCAATTTACTCTAAAGTTTATTTAGTCTTTTTGAATATTAATTTTCATCTTAAAATAATTCACAAACAACACCAAACTAACTTTTATATATGAAAATACACTTTTTTACAACTGCGTTTATCTAATCACATTTCCACATCCTAAAAGCAAACTAAATTATAAATCAACGTTGAAATCAATCTACAACACTAGAGCGTTGTCACAAAGCTATACACATAATCAAAGTTCTAAAATAAAGTAAAATAAATCAAATCCACACAATTACATTAAAACATAAGTATTTTAAACTAGTAAAAAGTCCAACTTCTTCAATTAATTTACCACATCTTCAGTACTTTCTCCTCCTCTAATATCTCCTATAGACTGGTAATGAACATACAAATTATAGAAGGGTCTATACGGTAATTGATCAGTCAAATTTTCATCTATCCATCCATTTTTCTTGAACATTTGTACCAATCCTGCTTCAACTGTTCAAGTATGATCAAAGTTCTCCTTCATTCTCCAATCTAGGTGATAAAAAAGGTAGTTATGATTTCCTATTGTATTCGTAATACTCTGTAGCTCTCTTTCTATTTTCTTCATTCTCTTCTCTAAAGTTATTGAACTTCCAACTGTTGGTGGCATCAATGATGTTGAAGCATGTGATGAATGATCCAAAATACAATCTAATGCTTCATTTCCATTCCTTATATAATTTCCATCAATAGGAATCATGGGCTCCCAAGGTAATAAAACTTTTTCCCAACTTTTATATGGAACTTGAGATTGACTGCAAAGCAAGAAAAAAAGTAGAAGGATGCCCAAGTCCATAAATTGGTCCATTTATAATAATACCCATAAAAGATTTGAAAATAATTGACCCTACATCAAAGGGTTTTTCTATTTGAATACAATAGCTTAAAATGACACTTTCTTTTGTAACTCTACTAATCTTCATGGTAGGGAGTAGTTTTGCAGAGATGAAGAAATGTCATTGTTTTGAAATTTGATCAAGCAGTGAAGTAGAGAAACTAACTTATCCCTCATCTCTGATTTCCCAATTATCATGTTCATCCTTCAGAAAATTATATACTTCTTGCATCATATCTTTTGCTGGGATAAAATTTGTAAAACGATGGATTGGAATGTTTTTTATCATATACAAATCATTAATTTGAGCTGGAGTAATTGGTACAACCTTACCTCAAACGAAGACAACTCCTTAGGTAATTCCATGTAAGTTAGCATAAAACTCATTTATTATGGGTACTACAATTGCAGCGGTAGTGTACCACAAAACTTCCCAACGCCTTTGTACAATGATTTTCTCAATTTGTGAACTTGGATTACTCACTCCATGATTCACAAAGCCTCTCTCCTTGATAAGTCTCTTCTTCAAGATGAATTTGTCGTATAATCTCTGCGCATCAAAACTGATAAACTTTCTTCTTTTGAAAACTGCATACCTTGAAGTATTTCTGGAATTGGATATCATGGAATTCGAAATTAGGAAGTTTCTGGGCATCCAAGTCAGTTTTTAAGAGTTTAAAAACACCTCTCGGCGGTTATTGAGGAGCAAAAATCCTGCCAAAGTGTGCCAAAACAGTTCAGCACATGGAAAATGCTCGGTACGCAATCGGCGCTCTCAATGGCATTGTTGGCGCCATGGTTATTTAGGCGGGCGCCGTCGACGCCAGAGGCCATTTTTTTTCAAATTGATTCTAAATTTTCCTCAAATACCAATATTTGTCTTAATTTATGATATATATAAAATTTTATAGGACTTAAAAATACTATTTTTCCTAATACATAAATACACTTATTAACAAAATAGTTGTATATAAATATATAAATTTTTATATGGGTTGCCTCCCACAAGCACTTGGTTTAACATCGTCAGCTCGACATACCATTATTTAGTTGGGTTGACTTAACATTAAAACTTGTTTAAATTGTAGTTTGTGTCCTTCATAATAATTTTTCAATTGATGCCCATTAACTTTAAATATCTTTCCAATTTTAGGATACTTAATAACAACAGTTCCACAATGATAGACTTTAATCACTTTAAATGGTCATAACCATCTAGATTTCAGTTTTCTTGGAAATAATCTCGATCTTGTATTATATAATAGAACTTTTTATCCAAGTTCAAACTGCTTATTAATAATCTTTTGATCATGCAATATTTTCATTCTCTCTTTATAGATTTTTGCATTATCATATGCTTCATTTCTGATCTCCTCAAGTTCATTCAGTTGCAATAATCTTTTCTCACCAGCATCTTTTAGATTAAAATTAAATTTCTTAATAGCCCAACTTTATACTTCAATTCTACTGGTAAGTGGCACATTTTTTCAAAAATAAGTCTATGTGGGGACATTCCTATAAGAGCCTTATAAGCATTTCTGTATGCCCATAATGTAGTATCTAATCTAGGAGACCAATCCAATTTATAAGGATTTACAACATTTTTAAAATTTATTTTATTTCACGATTTGATATTTCTACTATACTGCTAGGCTGAGGATGATAAGCAGTAGATAATCTATGCATAATATCATAGTCTTTTATTTCTAAAATGGGATCCTTCATCAGTAATAATTACTCTCGGCATTGCATATCTTGTAAAAATATTTTTATTTAAAAAATTAGGAACACTTCGAGCATCACATTTAAGTACAAAAACAACTTCAATACATTTGGACATATAATCAACGACAAGTAATATATATAAGTTTCTAAATGAAGGCATAAATGATCTCATAAAATCTAATCCCCACACATAAAAAATTTCAACTTCCAATGTATAATTTAAAGGCATTTTGTTTCTTCTAGAAATATTTCTTACTCGCTGACATCGATTGTATGTTTTAATATATTCATTAATATCTCTGAAAAGAGTAGACCAATAAAATCCAGCAAATCCAGCTTGTAAAATTTTTAAGCAGTTCTATTTTTTTCAAAATGTTCTTCAAATTCAAAATCATGACATCTTTCAATTATTTGTTAAGTATCTTCATAAGGCACACACATTCTAATAATTAGATCTTTATTTGCTTATATAAATATGGGTCATCCCAAAAAAAGAATCTTGAATCATATATAAATTTTGTTAATTGTTGATACTTAATATCTGGTGGTAGAATATCACTTACAATATAATTTACTAAATCGACATATCACAGTGTATCTATTTCATCAATACTATATAATTGTTCATCAGGGAAATTTTCTAAAATTTCATTTATAAAATTAGTTAATATTTTTTTACTCTAGTTTTGATAAATGATCATCTATTTAATTATCATTTCTCTTTCTATCAACTACAAAAAAACTGAACTTTTGCAAAAGAAGTATCCATCTAATTAACCTTGGTTTAATATCCTTCTTTTGCATTAAGTATTCAATAGTATAATGATCTGTATGCACTATACATTTAGTTCCAAATAAGTTAGGTCTAAATTTATCAAAGACTTATACAATAATTAATAACTCTCTTTCAATAATAGTATAGTTAATTTGAGCATCATTCAGAGTTTTGCTAGCATAATATATTACTTTAAAAATTTCGTTGTGCCTTTGTCCTAAAACATCTTCTAAAGCATAATCACTAACATCACACATTATTTCAAATGGTTTTTCCCAATTAGGTGAGACTATTATAGGTGCAGTGATTAAATTTTGTTTCAATAATTCAAATGTTTTTATGCATTCCTCATTAAATTTAAATTTCGTATCTTTTTCTAAAATTTAGCATAATGGCTTAATTATTTTTGAAAAATTCTTTATATAACGCCTGTAGAAACCAACATGTCCTAGAAAACTTCTTACCCCTCTGACCGTAGTCGATGGTGGTATTTTTTTAAAAGCTTAAAATTTTGCAGGATCTACTTCCATGCCATTTTCAGAAATTTTATGCCCAAGTATAATTCCTCTTGCATCCATAAATTGACATTTTTCCCGGTTTAATATTAGGTTGATTTTTTTCACATAATTCCAGAACTTTTTTTAAATTATTTAAGCATAATTCAAATGAAGTCGTGAACACAGAAAAATTGTCCATAAATACTTCAATTCCATACTCAATCAAATTACTAAATATTGACATCATATATCTTTGCAATGTTGCAGGTGCATTACATAGTCCAAAAGGTACTCTACGACAAGCAAATGTTCCATAAGGGCTTGTAAATGTTGTCTTGTCTTGATCCTCAGGAGCAATTAGAATTTGATGATAACTAGTATATCCATCTAAAAAATAATAATACTTGTTTCCAGCTAATCTATCCAACATTTGATCTAGAAAGGGTAAAGGAAAGTGATATTTTCTGGTGGCCAAGTTTAATTTTCTATAGTTTATACGAATTCTCCAACCAGTAACTTATCTTATTTGAATTAATTCATTTTTCTCATTTACTTGAACGGTCACTCCTCCTTTCTTTAGAACATAGTGAATTGGGCTCACCCAAGCACTGTCTGAAATAGGATATATAATTCCAGCATCTAACCATTTTAAAATTTCTTTTTTAATAACTTCTTTCATTTTTAGGTTTAATCTCCTCTGAGGATCAGCTTTAGGTTCGTATTTTTAATCTAATAAAATTTTGTGCATATAAATTGAAAGACTAATTCCTTTAATATCTGCTAAAGTCCATCCAAAAGTCTTTTTATTTCTTTTTAACATTTCAATTAGTTTGTGTTCTTGAGTTTTAATTAACTCAGAAGATACAATAACATGCAATGTAGATGAATCTCCTAAAAATACATATTTTAAATGGGCAGGTAATACTTTCAATTCAAGTTCAAGTGGTTTAATACTTGAAGAAATAAGATTTTTATTATCATTTTCCAACAAATCTAAAGTTTCAAATTTATCTTGAATATAATCTAAATTTTCTTCTTTTATTTCATCCTCATTTTCACTAAATTCTTCTTGCCTTAATTTTTCTTAAAACTTTTTCTTAAATTGCTCATTAGTTAGACAATCAGTAACTTCCATCCTAAAACATTCATTGTTTCTTTCTATTGCAGGATATTTCATAGCTTTTGCAATATTAAATTTTACTTCTTGATCATTAACTCTCATTATTAATTCTCCTTTTCGTACAACTATCACAACTCTCCCTGTTGCAAGAAATGGTCTCCCCAAAATAATAGGAATCTCTTTATCTTCCTCCATATCTAATACTATACATCCTACATGAAAAATAAATTTATCCACTTTTACAAATGTATCTTCTATAACTCCTTTAGGATAAGTGATTGATCGATCATCTAATTAAAGAGTTACAGTATTAGGGGAAATCTCTCCTAAATCTAAACATTTAAATATTTATAGAAGCATAAGATTGATACTTACTCCTAAATCACATAAGGCTTTTCCATAAAACTTTTCACCAATTTCACAAGGTATAGTAAAACTACCAGAATCTTTTAATTTTATAGGAAGCTTTTTCTGAATAATAGCGCTATACACTTCACTAAGTGCAACAGTCTCATGATCTACAAACTTGCTTTTCTTATTTAGTATATCATTCATTATTTTCACATAACTTGGCATTTGTTCCAAAGCCTCAATGAAAGGAATGTTTATCGTTAACATTTTAAGGATATACAAAAATTTTGCAATTTTTTTGTCTTTATTCTTCTATTTTAGTCTTTTAGGAAACAGAGGTGATGATTTTTCTAAAGGA
Organism: Phalaenopsis hybrid cultivar; assembly: GCA_002079205.1. Taxonomy (NCBI): domain Eukaryota; kingdom Viridiplantae; phylum Streptophyta; class Magnoliopsida; order Asparagales; family Orchidaceae; genus Phalaenopsis; species Phalaenopsis hybrid cultivar. The sequence goes on from JXCR01139436.1 coordinate 446,475, forward strand.
ACTTGTGTTTGTTCATTTTCATTATGGTCACTTTCCAACTCTTCCTTCTCCTCATCAACTTCAGTTTCTCTTTGGATTCTTGTTTCAACTTCATTTCAACTTCATAATTGAATTACTTTAATTTGTTCCTTATTTTAATCTTTGAGATTAACTTCCATAGTACTCGTAAGATTTCCTGAAGGTCTATTACTTGCAGTAGCAATATGTCCCAATTGATTTTCAATATTTCTAATAGTAGCCCCTTAATTTTGTATTTGACTTCCCATATTCAACATTACTGCTTCCATCGTTAATTTCTTTTCCTTAACTTGTGGGTTAGAGTTAGAGTTAAATCCAGGAGGATAATAAGGTCAATGATTAGGATTTCCTTGGTTATTTAAATTTCCTTAGGGGTTCATTGAATTGTTAAAATTATTCCAACTAAAATTAGGGTGATTTTTCCATCCAGGATTGTAATAGTTAGAATAAGGATTATTATTTTGATTATTAATAGCATTCAAAGTTTCATAAGATGATTGAGTAACAATTATCTGCCCTAGTGAATTTTCCTCTAATAATGGTGGTATTTGAGAATAATTCACTCCAATTTGATCAATTATTTTTTATATGGCAGCAATTTGAGATGATAAAATAGACATTACATCAAATTATTGAATACTAACTACTCTCTTAGGATTTACCCATTCAGAGGGCCTTTGAAAATTATTAGTAGCCATTTCTTCTATTAAAGAGTANATGGTGGTATTTGAGAATAGTTCACTCCAATTTGATCAATCCTTTTTTATATGGCAGCAATTTGAGATGATAAAACAGACATTACATCAAATTATTGAATACTAACTACTCTCTTAGAATTTACCCATTCAAAGGGCCTTTGAAACTTATTAGTAGCCATTTCTTCTATTAAAGAGTATGCTTCATCAAAAGGTTTTGACATTAAAGATCCACCTGCAGCAGCATCTATAATAGATCTAAGTGATCATACTAATCAATTGTAAAAAGTTTGAATTATTAACCAATCTGGTAAAGCATGATGTGGACATTTTTTAAGGAGATCCTAAAATATTTCCCACACTTCATATATTGATTCCCCTTCAAACTGCCAAAAAAATGTAAAATCATTTCTAAGTTTAGCAGTTTTTGAGGGTGGAAAATATTTAGCCAAGATTTTTTGTGATAGTTCTTCCCAAGTTCTGATAGATCCAGGTGCTAATGAGTTTATTCAAGCTTTAGCTTTATCCCATAATGTAAAAGGAAAATGTCTAAGCCTAACAACATCATTAGACACTCCCTCACATTTAAAAGTAGCAAAAATCTCAAGAAAACTAGCAAGATGTAAGTTAGGATCTTTAGTAGTAGGTTTAAGCTCAAATGAATTAGCAGCAACATCAGAATTTTGAATAGTTAAGTGAAGTTCATCTGTTGTTGGATTAACATAATCTTTTAAAGGTCATTTATTTGATTATCTAAGTTAATTGCCATTTTGTTCAAAATTTTAATTTCTTTTTATTTTTTTCAAAATTTTCTAATAGTACGTTCTAATTCTGAATCCTAAGGTATTAAACCTTCTGATCCAATATTTCACATAAACACATATAATAAGCAAAGTAAAATTCTTTAAAAATACTCTTAAATATATAGTTATATATTTGTTTGATTTTTGATATTATAATTTTTTTGATGTTTTGTATTTTGTATATTTTTATCTCTAAATTTCCTAATTTATCAAATCTATTTAATTTACTGTTACCTTCCCCAGCAACAACGCTAATAACTTGATGCAGATTTGCTGAAATATAGTTGTGTAAAATTTATAAAGTTGACTCCAATTTACAAGAGTGCCAAAAACTTGAAGTGTTATTTTATTAATAATAACATCCAACCCTTAATGTTGGTATTCTACTTAGGTATATGTATCGTTGTCAAGTAATATAAGACTTTCTATTTTAGTCCCAAATATCGATTCCACAGGGAATGTTTAAATTTTGAAATGATAAATTAACCAAAAAATTCACAGAAATCAAACATAATTACTGTAACTAATTTTGAATTTGTAAGATGCTAATAAAAATAAATTATTAACTACTATCAGAATTTAAAAGCATGGTGTTAAATAATAACAACTAAACTATGTTTATGTGGCAAAAAATTCTTATATGAAAAAGCATCTTTCCCACTACAATGAGTTTTTGGTGAAATGAGTTGAGATAAATGGTTTAAATATGTATTGTGCCAAATAGGAGCAATTTTATATTTCTATCCTGATTCAGTGTTATAGAAAATCATTGGATAATCTTAGGTTTAGTCCCTAAATTTGTGGCTATGCTAGGAGGATACTAGCTCCCACTCATGAGCTNTTGTGGCTATGCTAGGAGGATACTGGCTCCCACTCATGAGCTCCCACTTCCCTTCCCCTGAAGGCTAAATCTCGTTTTAATTTTTAAACACTAAGATCAAATTGGGAATTTTTAGTCTGTCACCCTAGAAATTTGCAATTCTACACCCAACAAAGTATATTTTTCTATTTATTTCCACTTAATTCCATGAACAAAATACTCCTTCATGGACTTAAATGTGATTTTCACTCTGTTGTATAACTCATACTCCATTTCCCTTTAACAGTTCAATTGGCGAGATTGAAAAGTAAACTAAGACCGGAGTTGAAAAACCATCATAATTTATTTTAAATTTTAACATTAGCACATCCACATTATCTCTTCATTTCGCCATATCTCAGAGTAGGGAGAAAGATAAAAGAAACTATTCAGACTTTATGAGAAAGATACAATAAAATATAGATTTCATATATTAAAAAAAGTTCATACAACAATAATAAACAAAGAAAATTTATCTAAAACTCTTTCTCAAATCAAATCCTTTGTAGCCTCTCTTAGGAAATGTAGGAAGAAGAAATCTCTCACTTCTCTTCCTTTCCAACACTTCTTAGGGAAGAATTCACACTTAAACTCACAACAAGAACTCAAAACTATAAAAATAATAACTAACTAATGGTTTGGAATGACATAGAATGTAGGTGTGTGAAGAGGAAAACTAAAATGAGTGAATAATTCAAAATGGTGCGTAGGGGTGGGGAGGGGGGCAGTTTTCTAGTAAAATTTTGGACCTAAAAAGAGCCTGGGTTGATTCTTCCATAGGTGCATCCAAAAACTCTTCAAAAAGCATCCAAATTCATCAAATCTTCTAGAAATAGGGTCTGCACTGTCACTGGTGCCGTCAGCATCAAAGTCCATTAAATTAATTTCTTCTTCTCTGTCAACGGAGCCATTGGCGCCCAGTCTAGCGCCGTTGGTGCTGAACAAATTTTTAACTTCTCCATTTTGACTCCAAATTTCATATTTTTTTGCTTCTTTTTTGCTCAAAGTCCTAAAAATCAACAACCTACAATAAAACATAAAAAATACCTTCAATTAAAGTGCAATATCACTAAAAAAGAGTATAAAATATGGGTCTAAAAATGCATATATTTTTAGTGTATCACCCCTCGAATGAAGAAACAAATTTTGAAGGATTTTAGGTCCACCAGATAGTTTCAGAAGTTAACTGAAGTTTTGAGTTGGCCAAGGAGCATGGAGTGGCCATTGATGATGATGAAGATTTTGACTTTGATGATTATCTCAATGAAAACTTCACGGATATTCATGTCATTGTGACTAGAGCTTCCATATCTACACACGATGCCCTACCTCTCATTGAAGGAAACACCCTAAATGATTTGCGCAGAGCTATTTTCCTAAGGGAAGAACAAATCAGTCTAATGGAAAAGAAGATGGAGGAGATGGCCGTCGCCATGTCCACATTGGCTACAGTTCATGGACAGTCTCAACCATAACGCTTAGCTTCTCTGGAGGTCAACCAACTAGATATTGTTTACATTACAAATAAAAGGAGGGAAGTTTCCTCGGCTAACCGAGATGATCAATAAAAGGACTCTGTACAAAGCGTCATACCAGAGAAAAAATTAAAACAAATGGTCAAACAAGTTTGAGAGGACTTAGCCCAATCTAAGGATGGTGCACTATTTTTAGAGGGTAGACCCTAACTGGAGGAGTTCGATGTCGTACCCTACCTTAAGGGTTTTGTCTCACCAAAATTTAAGTTATTTGATGGGACTAGAAATCCCAGACAACATATAGCACATTTTTAAGCCAGTTGTGGCAATACCGGAGCTAATGAAGCTTTGTTTTTCCATCAGTTTGTCAGCAGCCATTCAGGGACAGCATTTGATTGGTAAGCTGAGTTGCCAAATGGATGAATGAAGACATTTTTTGAGTTAGAACCATTGTTTGTAAAGAGATTTGTTGGAGCACAACATCCTACATCTATTGGAGATATTATAATAGAAAGGCAAAAGCTTAACAAGGCTTTAGTGGATTATATCTTGAGGTGGAGAAAACTTAGCATGAAATGTGAACCTCAGCTAATAGGAAAATCATGCGATTGAGATACCACTCAAAAGCATCCATGGGCCAATAGATTTCATGCTTAAGGGACTCACCATCAAGTCTTTTGAAAAGCTGCTAAGCAAAGCCGGTAGTTTACAAGAGAAAATTAATTATATGGATTCCCATGAGAACTTAGATAAGTTCAGGACAACCAAGTTATTCAAGAAGAAGTCTGGGACATTAGCAACAATTAATGAAGGAAAGCAACCGATAAAGATACAGGCAGAACATTCTCATAAGATTTTTTAGCCTTCATCACAACATGCTCAACAACAAACACAAAAGTATGGTCAGCCTAGCCAGTAGTTGCACCAAGGAGGATCGTACCGAACATAGAATAAGAGGGGTTTGACCATTTTAGAATGAAAGAAAGTAGTATACTTCTTCAAAGATGAAGTTGTGCCTAAAATGTTCAAAAGTATAATGAATAAGCTTGAGTTCAGATTGTCAGATCCAAAGAAACCTGAGTAGCTCGATAAGAAAGATCAACCAAATAACTGCCCATACAACAAATTGCTTGGACATACTATTGAGGAATGTTTCGTCTTCAAGGAATGTCTCGAGAAAAATATTAAAGAAGAGAATAGAATGATCACAAAAGAATATTTAAAAGAACTTGAAAGAGGTTCTGTAAATATGATTTTGGCTGAACCAATCGCACCAATAGATCCGTATTTAGAGAAAGAAAGATGGAGTACAGTTTGGAGCAAGTCATCCCAGAAGATACTGGATCAAATCCAGACCACTTCAGCTCAGGCTGCCATTCAGAGTCAGCCATCCAATGGTTAAGCCAGAGATTCCACATGGAAAGCCAGCAGAAGAAGAATGCCACCATGAAGACCGATAAAACGGAGGGTAGGATAGGGACTGCCTCTGTTAGATTGGTTGTCTCCGATTCGGGAAAAAGAAACCCTTGAACCCCCAACCATGTATGATTATCTTTTTGCCCCTCTGGGGTATTATGAATATAATGATTATAATTTTGGCTATATTTGAACTTTTTCTAGTGATAACGTAACTAACTTTGCTTAATCTAACTTTGATTTTGATTCCCAAACTGATCCTCTAATCGTACTTTAGACCAATGAACCTGTTAATAAGAATGACGAAGACCTTGACAACTCTGGTTACGATAGCACCGGGAGTGACGAGGCAGTCCTCGAGCTTCATGGCATGCCACTTGCCATCAATTTGGATCTCTTCGATGAGGAAGAAGTTATAGAAAATTTACCTACAACCTTACAAGAGGGAGAAGAAACTACAGAAATAAACTTATGGAGCAGAAATGTATTACCCCAAGAACACCTCCAGTGGATAAAAGAAAATGGATAGTCACTCAAGACGAGCTACATCCACCTTCGCCTGTGGAAGAAACACATACCCAAGTAAAGAGAAAATGATTATGTAAAGTGGAGTATAATGTAATAGCTCATCTTAGAAAGTTTTCGTCCAAACTAAGCATCTATGATGATCTAATCCTGTCAAAGGAGATGAGAGATTCTTTGGTTACAGCCTTGCTTGACCTAGAGATCTGTTTAGCTCAGTTGGCCAGTATAACCCCAATTGAAATTTATTCGTTAAAGGAATAGTTTGGGATAACTTACACAGATGAAGACTTGTTTCTTGGTCCCGTCTACCATAACCAACCACTCTATATCTCCATTAACATTGGCATATTTGTGTTGTCTAGAGTTTTGATAGATCCTGGAGCATCACTCAACTTAATGAGTCTACGGACATTGGCCTATTTGGACATTGAGGCTCAGGAGTTTACAACAGATAAAATGATGTTAAGGGAATTCAACCAAAACGGACAAATAGCCCTTGGATCAATTAGTTTGCTTATGAAAGTTGGGGAATTAGTAATAATTGCTAAATTTCATATCATTGACACCGAGACCACTTTAAATGTTCTACTTGGTCATCCGTGGATTCAGGAACACAACATGGTCCCATTGTCACTACACCAGTGCATCAAGTACTGCAAAGAAGGATAAGAACATTGTATCAAGGGAGATTTACAACCATTCTCAATTCATGAAATAGGTATCCACGAAGACGCCACTTACTATGCACCTTCAAAGAAAAATGTCTTTTCCATTGAAATTGTAGCAAATGAAGTGGAAGATTCATAAGAATCACAAAAAATAGGCCATTCAACTCCACTTCAGTGATCTACTACCATTCCTTCACAGTAAGTTGGTAGAGGGTCTTTCAGCTTATACACCTGAGGTCGAGGCCGGGGAGATGGACGAGGAAGAACCAACACGATTGTTGAGTGGGCTAGGCCAACCATAAACATCGACATGGAAGAAAGTTCTAATGAAGAAAGATCCGAGGAGGAAATGTTGATGATAAAATAGAAGAAACCACAATATGAGACATCCGTGGAGGATATTGAGAAAAGCAAATACGAGACAATGTATGATCAGATAAACCACTATGTCAATGCCATGACCCTTACTCCAATTCTCCCTCAAATGGTCGAGAGTTTAGAGGTCAAGGAAGTCTGTAGTGCTGGTTTAAAGCCGATCAGATTTTACTATGCTTCTACTTCTACTAATCTTGAGAATCATGTAAACTTAGAAGTGGATAGTTCTAATGAATTAATCAAATTACCTTTTGGTTACTTTTCTCTTCTTGTACAAAAGTTAATTCAATAGGGATATTTGCCAAAAAAAAATACCAAAAGATAAGTTACAACCTTTTGAAAAATTATGAAATGTTAAAAGTCAAATTCCCAATTTGAAAGAGGGTCTTGGATTTGGTATGGTAGGACTAGTTGATAATTCATAATTTTGCATGGTTTTTACTAGTGAGTCTGAAGAGGATTACCTCAATATGGAGGATGACTCTACCGATCTTTTAGTAGAAGACACCTGACCAAAATTTGAGGAAGAAATTAAATCAACCATTAATGAATTGGAGGAAATTAACCTCGAGATGGAAGAACAACTCCGACCTGCATTTATAAGTTCTCTACTCAGCAATGAAGAATCTTTAGAATTGATCAAGTTACTTTCAGAATTTAAAGATTGCTTCGCATGGAGTTATGATTAAATGCAATGCATAAGCTAGGGGTGGACAAAAATATGATTCCAATAATGCAAGCTCCCAGACAAATGCACCTTGAGATAGAACAAGTCATCATCAAGATGAAGTAATTAATAGACGCTAACTTTTTGCAAGAAGAGCGATATCCAACATGGTTAGTTGACATTGTGCTAGTTAAGAAGAAAAATAGACAAAATTGTGTTTGTGTCAGCTTCAAACAAAGCATATCCAAAAGCTGAATTTCCATTACCAATACTAGAAATGATGGTGGGCATCGCTTTGACACATGAAATTTTCTCCTTCATGGATGGATTGTTGAGATACAATCAAGTCAAGATGGTTCCAGAGGATGTAGCACTTATAGCTTTCAGGACAGCGATTGGGATCTTTCGCTACACAGTGATGCCCTTTGGGTTGAAGAATGTTGGAGCAACATATCAATGAGCTATGATAAAGATCTTTGAGGATCTCATTCACAATCAAGTGGAATGCTACGTGGATGATTTGGTTATCAAAAGTAAATAGAAGATTGATCATTTATATAATTTGAGGATCGTATTCGAATGATTACAACAATTTAATCTCAAGTTGAATCCATTAAAGTGTGCCTTCACCGTTACCTCCGAGAAATTTCTAGGATTCAATGTCTGTCATCGGAGAATCAAGATCGACCCAGATAAGATTAAGGCTATCTTGAAAATGCCTCCTCCCAAAATGTTGAAACAGTTACATTCCTTCCAACTCAAGTTGGCATATCTGAGACGCTTTATTTCTAATCTCTCAAGTGGTAGGTGTCAGCCCTTCTCGGTATTAATTAAAAAGGATGTCAAATTCTTTTGGGAAGAGAAATGTTAGCGGTCCTTTGAGGATGTTAAGAAATACTTAATGAAACCACCTATTTTGGAAGCCCCTATCCTAGGAAAACCATTGATACTTTATACTGCGGCCTTAGAAGACTCTCTCGGAGCCCTCTTAGCTCAAGTTAATGATGAGGGTAAGGACGCACTCTACTACTTGAGTCGTCGTCTAATACCGATGGAGGTAAAGTATTCAACTATTAAGAAGCATTATCTAGCTTTAATTTTTGCCACTTAGGCATTACATGCTTTCTCATAAGATTACCCTTATTTTGAAAGTTAATTTGTTGCAATATTTGATGACCCGACCAACACTTTCTAGATGTTTCGCAAGATGGTCAATGATTTTATTGCAATTCGATATAAATTTTTTTCTCTTTGTGCTATCAATGGACAAATTTTAGCAGATTTCTCACCTCACACCCACTTGCAGCTGTGTTCCCTCTTAACGCTGAGTTATCAGATGAACATGTATTACAAATGAAATTCTCTAACGTGCAACGCTGCGAGATGTACTTCAATCGAGCTTTGTCTGCCAGAAAAGATAAAGGATCAGGAACAGTTATACTGAGCAAAGCAGACATTGGTTTGATTTTAATCACGCCAGATATGGGTATGCTGAGATTTTCCTACCTCCTGACGGAGCTGTGCACCAACAATGAAGCAGAATATGAAGCACTAATCACTGGATTGGAATTGGCAATCTCAATTGATATAATGGATATTGCCATTTATGATGACTCGCAACTCATGATTCAATAAATCACCCAACAATATAAGATTTTGAAGCCAAGGTTAGCTAAACATCATCGGTACACAATGAAGTTGTTAGAGTAGATTCCCAATGTGACTCTATACTGGATTCCTCAGGGTGATAATGTCAATTTCGATGCTTTAGCAAAACTTACAAAAGAATTGGCATGTCCCCTGGAGGATTCAGTTGATATTACAGTACAAGGACGTCTGGCTCTATCTCAAATTGACCTAAATAATCTACATAGAATTGAAAAAGTAGAAGGAATGATGATTGTTGTTGTTGACATTAACAAAGATTAGCATAAGCCATTGATAGAATATTTGCAAACTGAAAAGTTACCAGAGGACAAGTCTAAAGCATATCACATCACAAGAAGAGATATGTCACATACTCTAGTGGGTGATATCCTCTACAGGAGATCATTCGATCAAATGTGGTTGCGATGTCTGAGCAGAGCAGAAGCACAAAATATCGTCAAAGAAATACACACTAGATTGTGTGGGGCTCATCAGTTATCACCAAAGATGATAATGAAGATCAAAAGACTTATATATTATTGGTCAGTGATGATGTTTGATTGCATGGATACAACTAAAAAAGTCTCACCTTTGCCAAGTGCATGGGGTGGTCTTATACCAACCTCCGAATGTGCTATACTCAACCGTCGTCTCGTGGCACTTCGAGTGTTGGGGCACGAACATAGTGGGCCCGATAGATCCTTCATCCTCTAAGGGACACAAATTTATTCTTGCAGCTACAAATTACTTCTATAAATGAAAACAACAGGTTCTCCAATTTTTCAAGAGTCAAATCATCTACTATTTCGGTGTTCCACACAGAGTGATTCTTGATAAAGGGAAAGCCATCAGAAGCATAAAGATCAACAATTTCGTTAGACGACATGGGATAGACTGAAGATATTATACAATCAAATATCCTAAAGCAAACACACTAGCCTAGGCCTTCAATAAGATGCTCCTACAAATTTTAAAAAAATACTGGACGAAAATAAAAGAAATTGGAATAATAAATTGCTAGAAGCTTTGTAGGCCTACCGGACGACGTTCAGAACTCCTACTCAATGTACACCTTACATGCTCGTATACAGGTCTGAGGTCGTACTACCGTTATATGTTCAGACACTGTCTCTCAGAGTCACCATTGCCAATCAAATACAATAGAAGAAAGTGAGAAACTCAGGCTTGAAGAATTTGAAATTCTCAAAGGAAAGCGACTAGAAGCGCAACAGAATTTGGAACTTTACCACGCAAGGATGGTGCAGGATCATGACAAATTGGTCCACCCAAGGGCGTTCAATGTTGATGCCCTTATACTAGTTCTCAAGGGACCTATTCTTGCACGCTATAAGATAGGAGGAAAATTTGAACCAACTTGGAAGGGACCATTTGTCATAGAGAAAGTTTACTCAAGAGAATGGTGCAGGCTCATGACAAATTGGTCCACCCAAAGGCATTTAAAGTTGGTGCCCTTGTACTAGTTCTCAAGAGACCTATTCCTGCACACCGCAAGATAGGAGAAAAATTTGAACCAACTTGGGAGGGACCATTTGTCATAGAGAAATTCTACTCAAGAGGAGCTTACTAGCTGGTGGAGTTTTGAGGCAAAAGACCTATGCTACCGATTAATGATCGTTATTTGAAGATATATTACATGTCATGACATTGCCTTAAATCAACTTTTTGAAATTTTGATTGTTTTGGGGTTATTTATTTGGTCAAGCATCTGTGATTGAGTCCAAAATTTTGTAATAAATCAACCACAATAAAATGAAAACATTTGAAGTTGCATAGTTCAATTTTCTCCTTCTTGCTTTTAATTTTTATATTCTACTAAATTAAATTAAAAAAAATAATAATAATTTTTGCACCTCTATTAACTAAAGCTTCGTCTAATAAATGTTTCGTTTTGTTCTTGTTNTAAATGAAAACATTTGAAGTTGCATAGTTCAATTTTCTCCTTCTTGCTTTTAATTTTAATATTCTACTAAATTAAATTAAATAAAAATAATAATAATTTTTGCACCTCTATTAACTAAAGCTTCGTCTAATAAATGTTTCGTTTTGTTCTTGTTCCTACTTATCAGCACATTGATGTTTCTTCTGTCATCTACAGAAAAATGTCAGGACAGAAGCTGCTTTTTTGCTTTCAAGGATGGGTGGAATCTCGCACTTAATGAGGAAATGACATCTCAGGGTGACATCATAGACTTCGACTTGGACTTTGGTCAGGTCGAAGTAGACTATGAGGGCCCCCTGACACTAAAAGGATTCCTCGCTGAAAAAGAAGAAATTGATAACGCAACAAAACTTGATGGAAGGGACTAGTTGCCTGCCGTCCATGATAACTGTGCCAACAGGTGATCTAGTCAGTGCTGATGATGAGAGAATGTCGGATGCACCCCTAAGAAGAACTCAACACTGAAATGTCAATTGTCACAAACACAGAGCCTTCTTACATGAAGAAAAGAGATTCCTGAAAGAGGTGGAAACCTTACTCACTCTGATTACTAAAGGGAAAATCTATGATCCTTACATGAGAGAAACTTCCTCCAGTTTTCCTGCCACAGAGGATGAGTCTGAATTTTTTGCAGAGCAGATACCATCGACAGTACTAGATGAACTTTCCAGAGGTTGCCCAATGTGCAACGTTGAGGTTCCCATACGAGCATCAACAGAAGGAGCATTCGTGGGATTCCCGATATGCAATGTTCTTCATTTAGATCACTACAGTTCTTTTTAGAAGTTCATAGCCACTGACACGAGATGCCAGGTGGTAGCATACCCAGAGGTCGAGTCATATATTCCATTATCTATAGAGTTGGGTCAGCCTTGGTATTCTACAAATGTAGAGATGAGGGAACAATCCTGACAGTCATAGATGGTTACCATGGTAGAATTGGACAATATACGTAAGGTAAAGAAGAGAGAATTTGAATTCTACAAATAAGTTTAGGGAAAATTTGTCAATATACTGGAAGGTCTGGAGCTATACACCAGAGTCTTTTCTGAAAACAGCGAAAGAAAGATTCTTGACTGCGTATTCGATCAGAGAGATAGAGGTCGAGTTCCTCTTTAGTATCCTAGGGTCTAGCCTTTGGAATTTTTTGTTGACTATTCCTAGATGACTAGAATGGAATCCTTACCATTAGAAATTCTAAACTCTTCTCTGCTCAACTTGAAGTTCCACGTATTGGTCCTAACCTCTAGCACTTAGTAGATGGGGTCAATATGTGGGAGCTCAAGGTGAGTTCCCATAGGACTCCTTGGCCTTAGGGTCTACCCTCTGGTGGTGTGGTCTTGGTTGCTCTCACTCACACACTTGGACATTACACTTCCACTCACTACCTTAAGCCTAAACCTACCCGACTTTGATCCCTTGCTCTTTTGGGAAACTCATGTAGATGGTCCATGAGACCCACTAGCCCTAGGCTAGGGTTTATATAAGACCAGTACATAGAGGGCCCAAATGGAGATTTCATTCGTCCATAGCTCAAATAGGGTGGTTAGCACCTCAATTTTACTAAAATACCTAACTCAGTCTTTTGCCCCCCAAATTTTCCCAATCTACCAAAACACCCTCAAACCCTAAATTTGATGAAAATTCCCAATTTCACCCAAAATTTCTAAATTTGTTCAAAAATCATTTCAAAACATGTCTAACTAACCCAAATTTCCCAAAATTACCAAATTACCCCCAAATTTGCCAAAATTACAAAAATACCCTTCATGGTCGAAACTTTCCCAAAACCCTCAAAATCTCTTAAAATCTCCACAAAATCAATTTGAAACACTCCATTGAGCTTAATTTGACCAATTTTACCCATTTTGATCAAAAGTCTCAAATTACCCTTAAAGCCCAAATTTCCTCAATTCATCTCAAATGTCCATCAATTTGATCACAATTTCCTCCAATTTCAATTTTAAACTCAAATTGATCATGATCAAACTCAATTTAGACCAAATCTCAACCCAATTAACTCATACTTTGAGCCGAATTTCAACCTAAATCCAAAACCCCCAATTTTGCCTCAATTTAGCCATGTCTCCGAATGTCACCAAATTGAANACTGACACTAAAGAGGATTTCTCGCTGAAAAGGAAGAAATTGATAACGCAACAAAAACCCGATGGAAGGGACTAGTTGCCTACCGTCCATGATAACTGCGCCAACAGGTGATCTAGTCAGTGCTGATGATGAGAGAATGTCGGATGCACCGCTAAGAAAAACTCAACACTGAAATTTCAATTGTCACAAACACACAGCCTTCTTACATGAAGAAAAGAGACGCCTGAAAGAGGTGGAAACTTTACTCACTCCGATTACTAAAGGGAAAATCTATGATCCTTACATGAGAGAAACTTCCTCTAGCTTGCCTGCTACAGAGGATGAGTCTGAATTTTCTGCAAAGCAGATACCATCGACAGTACTAGATGAACTTTACAGAGGTTGCCCAATGTGCAACGTTGAGGTTCCCATACGAGCATCAACAGAAGGAGCATTCGTGGAATGCCTGATATGCAATGTTCTTCATTTAGATCACTACAGTTCTTTTCAGAAGTTCATAGCCACTGACACAAGATGTCAGGTGATAGCATACCCAGAGATTGAGTCATATATTCCATTATCTATAGAGCTGGGTCAGCCTTGGTATTCTACAAATGTAGAGATGAGGGAACAACCCTGACAGTCATAGATGGTTACCATGGTAGAATTGGACAATATGCGTAAGGTAAAGAAGAGAGAATTTGAATTCTACAAAGAAGTTTAGGAAAAATTTGTCAATATACTGGAAGGTCTGGGAGCTGTACACCAGAGTTTTTTCTGAAAACAGCGAAAGAAGGATTCTTGACTACGTATTCGATCTGAGAGATAGAGGTCGAGTTCCTCTTTAGTATCCTAGGGCCTAGCCTTTGGAATTTTTTGTTGACTATTCCTAGATGACTAGAATGGAATCCTCTCCATTAGAAATTCTAAACTCTTCTCTGCTCAACTAGAAGTTCCACATATTGGTCCTAACCTCTAGCACTTAGTAGATGGGGTCAATATGTGGGAGCTCAAGGTGAGTTCCCATAGGACTCCTTGGCCTTAGGGTCTACCCTCTGGTGGTGTGGTCTTGGTTGCTCTCACTCACACACTTGGACATTACACTTCCACTCACTACCTTAAGCCTAAACCTACCCGACTTTGATCCCTTGCTCTTTTGGGAGACTCATGTAGATGGTCCCTGAGACCCACTAGCCCTAGGCTAGGGTTTAAATAAGACCAGTACATAGAGGGCCCAAATGGAGATTTCACTGGTCCGTAGCTCAAATAGGGTGGTTAGCACCTCAATTTTACCAAAATACCTAACTCAATCTTTTGCCCCCTAAATTTTCCCAATCTACCAAAACACCCTCAAACCCTAAATTTGATCAAAATTCCCAATTTCACCCAAAATTTCCAAATTTATTCAAAAATCATTTCAAAACATTTCTAACTAACCCAAATTTCTCAGAATTACCAAATTACCCCCAAATTTGCCAAAATTACAAAAATGCCCCTCATGGCCCAAACTTTCCCAAAACCCTCAAAATATCTAAAATGTCCCCAAAATTAATTTGAAACACTCCATTGAGCTCAATTTGACCAATTTTACCCATTTTGATCAAAAGTCTCAAATTGCCCTTAAAGGCCAAATTTCCTCAATTCATCTCAAATGTCCATCAATTTGATCACAATTTCCTCCAATTTCAATTTTAAACTCAAATTGATGATGATCAAACTCAATTTAGACCAAATCTCAACCCAATTAACTCATACTTTGAGCCCAATTTCAACCTAAATCCAAAACCCCCAATTTTGCCTCAATTTAGCCATGTCTCCGAATGTCACAAAATTTAATGCTTAAACCCTAGAATTGACACCCAATTAATATTGAGAACTTTTCCTTACATCCCTCTAAATGAAATTTAAACATCAATATGGCCATAACTAAACCCAAGCCTAACCCAACATTCTCAAATTTAACTAGATGTCTGAATACCACTAATTTGAACTCCCAAATCTATTCAAAATCACTCTAATTTTTTTCTAAACCTCTTATGTTAGCCATCTACACTATCTTGATCAATCAATTGAGCTCAACACCATGGCTATCTCAACCTAAATCTTACTCCAAGCTAATTTGAACCCAAATCAGACCCACCTCAATGTATAGTCCAAACAACTTCTTTACTTTTTTGAAGTTCCGCATGTGTTTATTGACCTCTCGCATGTATAAGGTTGAAACCAACACGGGGGAGCTCAAAATGAGTCCCTATGGGATCTTTAATCCATAAGACTGCCTTTTGCATGATTTGCACCTTCACGCACAGACTTCAAAATTCGAGTGGTCAACACTTTCGATCATCGTAATTCACATTGCATATGTCGTTATCTATTGAAAAATTCAATAAAATTTTTGAAACTATCGATCTCGACCCAAAATTCTGACAAGAATTGAACCTGACACGTTTTTGACCCGATCGTTGATGAGGTTGCCCATACAACCTCAGATGACGAAATGGACTGCGCCGACACGTCTAGAACGTCAATTTTAACTTGGGGGGATGTTCATTTCACAATGATGATGTGTTCAGAAGAAAATGCGCAAAATGGAGCTTTGAATAATAATAATAATAATAATAATAATAACAATAATAATAATAATAATAATAATAGTAATATTAATATAATAATAATAATAATATTATTACTATTATTATTATTACTACTATATATTATCTATCTCCTCTCTCCCTTATCCTGATTGCATGCGTACGCCTCTCTCCCCCTGGCCATATCTTTTGAGGATGCCTCTCTCGGTCTCGAGATGCGAACCCGCCTGCCTCGTGAAGACCCACTCCTCTACCCTCCTCAAGTTGCATGCATGGAAGACCTCCTCTCCCACTCACGTTCGCGACCTGACTACGACCAACACGTGACAGATCCTACCCTTTAGAAAAACCATCACCTCTGTTTCCTCAAAGACATTGCATCAGAATCATGAATACTAACTACTCTCTTAGGATTTACTGTTTCAGAGGGCCGTTGAAAATTGTTAGTAGTCATTTCTTCATTTAAAGAATATGATTCATCAAATAGTTTTGATATTAGTGATCCACCTGCAGCAGCATCCATAATAGATCTAAGTGATCCCACTAATACATTGTAAAATGTTTGAATTATTAGACAATCTGGTAAAGCATGGTGTGGAGATTTTTTAAAATATCTTTAAATCTTTCCCAGGCTTCATATATCGATTCCTCTTCAAATTGCTAAAAAGATGTAACATCATTTCTAAGCTTAGCGGTTTTCAATGCTGGAAAATATTTAGCCAAGAATTTTTGTGATAATTCTCCCTAAGTTCTAATAGATCCAGGTGCTAATGAATTTAACTAAGATTTGACTTTATCCCTTAATGAAAAAGAAATTAGACACTCCGTCATATTTAAAAGTAG
This sequence comes from Phalaenopsis hybrid cultivar, assembly GCA_002079205.1. Lineage (NCBI taxonomy): Eukaryota > Viridiplantae > Streptophyta > Magnoliopsida > Asparagales > Orchidaceae > Phalaenopsis > Phalaenopsis hybrid cultivar. Next base: position 463,105 of record JXCR01139436.1, read on the forward strand.
CACAAATTTCAAGAAAACTAGCAAGATGTAAGTGTTTAAAAGTAGCACAAATTTCAAGAAAACTAGCAAGATGTAAGTTAGGATCTTCAGTAGGTGTCCTCCAAACTGATTATTTTGCACATTTAAATAATAACAGGTTTAAGCTCAAATGAATTTGTAACAATATCAGGATTTTGAATTGTCAAGTAAAGTTCATCTGCTGTCGGATTAGCATAATCTTTTAAAGGTCTTTGTCAATTTTCTTTTATTTGATTATCTAGGTTATTCACCATTTCGTTTAAATTTTTAATTTTTTTTGTTGTTTTTGAATTTCTCTAATCGTACGTTTTATTTCTGAATCATAAGGTACTAAACTTTTAGATCCATTATTTCGCCTAACCAAATATCATAAACAAAAAAAATTTCATAAAAATAATTCTTAAATATATAGTTATATATATATANATATATTTTTTTATCTCTAAATTTTCTAATTTACTAAATCTAATTAATTTACCGTTACCTTCCCGGACAACGATGCCAAAAACTTGATTCCGATGTGAAACGTAGTTGTGTAAAATATATAAAGTTGACTCTGCTATGCAACGGTGTCAAAAGCTTGATGCAATAGTTTATACATAAGAAATTTAAGCAATTAATGTTGGAATTCTATGCAATTATATGTATCGTTATCAAGTAATAAAAGACTTTCTATTTAAGCTCTCAATATCAATCGCACGGGGAAGGTCTAAATTTAAAATGATAATTTTACTAGGAAATTCACATAAATAAAATGAAATTACTGTCACTAATTTTGAATCTGTATGATGCTCACAAAACTAAATTATTTAACTTCTAACAAAACTAAAATGCAAATTTTAAACAGTAACTACTAAACTATTAAACTATGTTTATGTGATAAATATTTCTTATGTGAAAAAACATCTTTCCCACTACAATGTGATTTTGGTAAAAGGAGATGAAATAAATGGTTTTAATATGTATTGTGTCAAATAGGAGCACTTTTAATTCTCTACCCTCATATAGCATTGCAGAAAATCATTGGCTAATACTAGGTTTAGTCTCAATATCCGTGGCTAGGCTAAGAAGATACTGGCTCCCACTCTATAGCTCCCACTTCCCTTCACCTGAAGGCTAACTCTCACTTTAGTTTTTAAACACTAATATCAAATTGGGGATTTTAGTCGGTCACTCTAAAATCTCCAATTCTACACCCTATAATATAAAGGTAGTGGGAGTAAGTAGTTTGGGAGAGATAATTTCGGATGATATAGACGATGAAGTAAGAGTAGGTGTAGGAGTGGAGTAGATAAAATTTTGTTGGCTAAAGGTGACATGACGAGAGACTAGGACTCAAATAGTTTCTGGGTTGTAGCAATAGTATCCTTTGTGAGAGGTGGAATACCCAAGAAGATGCAGGGGGAACAGTGGGGGAGAGTTTGTATGATGTTTATGGTTTTCTCCATGGGAAGCATATAGGCAGCCAAAGATGCTTAGATGAGAGTACGATGGTGTGGTGCAACATAAGAGCTTGTAAGGAAATTTGAGGGAGGTGGTTTTGGAGGGCATCCCATTGATAACGTAAGCAGCAGTCATGAGGGCAACATACCAAAGTTATGGGGGTAAATGAGACGTTAGAAGTAGGGTTTTGGTGGTTTCAATGAGGTGACAATGTTTGAGTTATGCGACTCCATTCTACTGAGGAGTGTAAGGACAATTGAATTGGTGGATGTCATAGTTAACGGAGTTCGATCTTACGTTTAGGAGTTGGTAAGATACCTTTTCTGGAGTGAGTGATGGGGAAAGTCGAGTCGTCGCCTATGGTGACGGAGTTGGAGATAATGTATGGTGTAGCATGTTGAAGGTGGTCAAGTTTGGATGTAAGTGCGAAGTTGCGCCAGAGTCGAGCAGCCATTCTTCATTAAAGTTTTCTCAGTGGCAACATGTTATCATTGCATGAGTAGTCTTCCCACAAATCTAGTGGCCACCTATGGCGGATGGAGAAGATCCATGAGAGCGAGTAGTGCCTCTAGCATTGGGCAGTTATTTTCCTCGACCTCTATTAACTGTGCTGCTACCTTCTTGAGAGGTGAAGAGGGCCATGGTATATTGACAAATGTCATTATTGTGATGCCAACTAACAGGCCATGAGGCTTTCCCAAGGGATGTTTTCTATTTAAATTCCCATCTCTTAGAAAGAGCCGCTAAATGATCTGACCAGACAGGTGCAGGTAGCTTGACTGTGTTACCCGTCTTTCCGCACCCTACAATTTTCTTTCCGCTCCAGCTTACCGGGTTTGGAGGTTTATTATCAGTGATCCTGTTGGTGTGTCTTGATTTATGTCTCAATACAAAACTGAACTTTTGGATGTATACAACCCACCTCATATGCATTTGGTTTAAGTTTTTCTAGGTTTGTCGATATTACAAGAATTAGTGACTAAAGAGTATAAACTTTTCATGCATCAAATAATGCTTCCATTACTTTAAAGCTTGAATCACATAGCATATAACTCTTGCCCATATGTAGATCACCTTTTTCTTTGATTACTAAGTGTTACACTAAAAAACTTGATGAATTTATTATCTTGATAGAGAACTACTATGACTATGACTGCCGAATCATTTGTCTCCACTTAAAGGATTCATGTCAAAAATTTTCAACAAAAATTTTTATGCTGACCATCGACTAGCTAACATAACTTTTCACTTTTGGCATCTGATACTTGGGATCTGACAATGCTTGTCGAAGTTTGAGAGACCAACTCAATAGGTGTTAATCCCTACGAAAATTTTTATTTCCGTTCACTAAGGCCTTTGGCTTCTATCAAATCTAACCCTTCAATGTTTATATTTGATCATCCAACGGTGAAATCCATTTATATACACTGATAAATATTATCAAATAGAACTCTCCAGGCTTTCCAATGACCACCTCTCAAGCCTACTCCTAAACACCCACGACCTAAATGAATGAAGGAGAAGAATGAGTGATGCACTTCAACTTATACAATGCTTATAGATGATAAATAACAAAATTATTTAGGTTAAGTAGATATAATTTTAAGAATGCAAAAAAAGGAAATGCATAAAATAAAATCATGCAATAAGTTTTAACTTTGCAATCAAGATTAGTGAGATGATTATCACCAAATTTTAACAATCTCCCACTTAAAGATTAAATGTTGATAAAACATTATAAGAAAATCATCTCTATAAAACACCCCTTCTCAATCATATATCGAATAGTACCTTAATTCATCAGTGATAAACCTATTATATTTTACCACCATCCATGTCATATTACATTATTGCTATTGAACCTAAAAGGTCATATACCATGTAGTGCCCATCTTTCCTTTTGGAAGCTCCCACCAGACAAAAATTTTATTTGATGTCAAACCTCCAAAATCATCATGGATATATTTAGTCATTGCTTCCATTATTTCAATTCTTAACATCATCGAAGGCTGAAATTCAAGCCAAAAAATGTATTTCATATTGTGAAGTTTCTCATCACCTATCTTGATTTGTCTGTGAAAAACTTCCATGATAAAACAACTAGCTACAAAGAGTTGAATGAAAAGATGCAGCTAAATCCAAGATTCAACTTCATATAACTACCTACACTAAGAATTAGTGCATTATAGCTCACTTTATTTGAAACATGTACATATTCCTATTTTTGATTCAAATTTTACCAAATATTTCTCCACAACCATTATTTTTTCAATGTGGCAAATTTATCCATCGGTTACAAATCTATCATTTTTTACCACCATCTAAGTCTTATTACATTTTTGCTTTTGATCCTAAAAGGTCATATGCTCTGCAATGCCCATCTTTTCTTTTGGAAGCTTCGACCAGAAAAAAAATTTATTCGATGCCAAACCACTAAAATTATGATGAATAAATTTAACCATTGCTCCCATTATTTCATTTTTTTGACTTAATGTAAGGTTGCACTTTAAGCCAAAAAAGTGCCTCAGATTGTGAAGTTTGTCATCACTTATTGTGATTTATATGTCACCAACTCACATGAAATTTAACATGTCATCAGCAAGATGAATATTCTCCCAATCCTATGTAAAATAACTATCTACAAAGTCTTTACATGAGTTGAATGAAAAGATGCAGCTAAAACCAAGATTCAACTCCATAGGAAACCCTCCACTAAGAATTACTGCATTATAGCTCACTTTACTTGGAACATGCACAAATACCTATATCTCATTCAAATTTTACCAAATATTTTGCTACAACTATTCTTTTTTTCCAAGTAACTAATTTTGTCACATCACCAACATACACTGTTGTGAGCTTTTGAGAGATCATATTTACCTTAGCTGTTAACTTTTCTTATACCTCTCCTACTGCTCTCAATAAAAATCTTCAAATGATTTTTGCACTTATTATGTCAGCACTAACGATTACATCATAAACATTGTTTATCTTCAACTTCATAAACCCAAATGCACTGCTAAAACCTTTTATTCTTTGCAATTACATGTTCACAAGCTTGATGCATGAAGTTCTTCATTGAATTTGATATAAACTGAGCAGAGCTAACTCGTGATCAAATTAAACACATCAACAGGTGTTGTAAATGAAGCACCTTTAGGCATCTCCATCGACAAGTGTTGTAATGAACCTACCTCCATCCGCTCACCAAATTCCTTTCCAAAACTTGAGCATGATTCCTACACTGGTTATACTAACCAGAAATTGTTAACTTCTACCTCTGCTCCAAAATCCAAGTCTATTGAATTTGACAGAAGATTGAAAATCAATAATATTGCTCAAATTGGGTTCAAAATGTTTTGCTTGCATAAAGTTCACTCAATCATGGACCATTCATGAAATATCCAGAAATGATTTGTTTTGAGAGTAAAAATTATCAAGAAAGAGCCCTTCTGATTGGTTCAGTCAAATATGATAAAAAAGGCAGAAAAGAGATACATTGTGCATAATTCCAACTTAAATGTATTAACATTATCAGAAATCATCCTCCAAACCTTTCTCTTTAGCATAGAGCTAAATACCATGGATAAAGTTCTAATGGAGAGAGAGTGTCCAATAAGAGCCCTGCATTTTGGGTGGTTCCTTCGAACACTTAACAGATGTGGCTCTTGTCAAAAAAATGACACACATCTCATCCTAGTCTAGGCTAACAAAGCCTAGATCGGACTAGAACTATAGTTTTATCTCTTTCCACATGTGTTGCCAAGTTTCCACCAGTAGATCCTTAATAAGCTATTGTTGAAGAGAGGTGTTGGTAATCCACAGCTAGCTATCTTTATAACGAAGCCAGAGTTGATAGAAAAATCTCTTGAAGCCAAGTGAGTGTGAGGCACTGAGACCATGCGTGGGCAAAATACACATCAACTACGTACACTCTTGTAAGGTTTGAGCTCTATTATAGTACACTGAATTGCAGTTAGAAGTATTACGCGCCTGCTTAATGCGTCAATTGAGAGATTGAATCAGCAAAGGAAAAACAAACTAGGAAAATCATGCTATGGTAGTTGGTAAGGTAAAGGATAACCTCAGATTGCGTGCATATCAAAAGACTTCTTCAATGGAACTTAATATAAGGTAAAGACAATGCTTAAATTAGGTAATAATATGGGAAAGTGGAGAAACAGGTTCTATCTTGTGGTGAGATATTGGGATAGTGGAGACCATTCCATAACAAGTGAAATGATATGAGTTTATTATGCCCTCTCAAACTAACAATTTGGTGGAACAATTGTAAGTTTGCTTTGAAGTTCATGAAACTGAGCTGAAGGATGGTTTTTGGTGAAGATATCTGCTATTTGGTCTTGAAGATTTATGTGAGAGATTTGAATTTCACTGGACGATGTGGTCACGTAGAAAGTGATAGTCAACTTCAGCATGCTAGGTAAGAGCATGGAAAATTGGGTTGAGAGATATGGCAATTAGAGGTGTAGTCATAGTAGATGGGTGTTGGTGTGGTGAGTGAGACTTGAAATTCGTGAACAAGTCAACGAAACCATAGAATTCCTGTAGTTGCTACAGTGAGAGCTATGTATTCCTCTTTGGTTGAGGAGCGAGCAACAGTTTTCTAAAGTTGTATTTTCCATGCTATGATATTGTTGCCGATGAAGGTGCAGAATCTAGAGTTGAGCGTCGATCTGTTGAGTCACCGACCCAGTCAAAGTCAGAGTAGCTTATGAGTTGGAGATCGCCCCAAATGAGAGGGAGAGCAAACTTGAATGTACCTTGAAAATATCAAAGGAGAAGTTTGAGTACTTGAAAAGATTGGTGCATATGTTGGCATAGGTAGTTCATAGAAAAAGCAATGTCAGTCTAGTTATGGTCAAGTATTGGAGTGATCCTGCAACGCGGTAAAATTGAGTTGGATTGGAATATGCTTGGATGGAGGTTGCATTTGGTTGAAGTTTCAGTGGTGGGGGTGTGCAGACGGGTTTGCAGGTAAGCATGTCTATTTGTTGAAGAATGGAGGTGATATAGGAGTTTTCGGTATGATGGTAGCCATAAGGTGTGTTCTGTGTAGTTATGCAGAGGAAAGTGTTTAGTAGTTTAGGATGGAGTGATCTTGCAACATGGTAAAATTGAGTTGGGTTGGAATATGCTTGGAGGGAGGTTGCATTTGTTTGAAGTTTGAATGGTGGGGGTGTGCAGACGAGTTTGCAGGTAAGCATGTCTATTTGTTGAAGAATCTAAACCTCAAGTAGTTTCTCGAAAAGCAATAGATCGAGTGTTTCTATAAATAATAGAGCCAACATCTATCCTTTTCATTTGCTAGATACAAAAGTTCAAGATGGCTCTATCCCTTGTCCCCTCACTAGGATGGTTTGTTGATATCATTCTTCCAGAAATAAAATAGTGTCACGCCTTATATAGTACATTTAACATAAAAAGAGGAAAGTTTACCTTAACACCATTCTTTACTTTCCAGGTTCCTCTTCCATTAGTAAGAAAAGAAATAACCTCATCCAAGGCCTCATTTGTAGTAGAAATTGATTTGTACTGGTAGTTATACACATCTTCCAACTGATAAAATTCATTAATCTTCCTTGGAGTAAACTCCACCATTTTCCTAAGAAAAAACACATAGAGAAGTCTCCTTAAAATTGGCATAGAACTCCATCACTACACCAATAATCGCCTCAGCAATAAAGTAGCAGAAATTCTCCCACTGCCGAGCATTAATTATTCTCTCAACTTCTCCTCCCGAATTTTTAAATCCTCGATCCATACTCACTTTTTTAGCCGTACGTAGACTATTGAAGCAAATGTTGGCCTTGTAGTTGACAAACTTTTGATAATCAAAATCTACTTTTCTCTTTCTTTCGCTCATTCTAGGTGCCATGATAAATCTTAAAAAATTTGATAAAATCCAAATAAATTCCCAAAAATTCCAAAAATCACAATGTGAAACATTTTAAACTTAAATCTAGAAAGTAAGAGTTCTTCACCAAAGGATTTTCTCAAAATCTTCCAAAAAAATCTCACAATTTTGGATCTCGGCAATATAAGATAAATCCTTAGTGAAAATAAAAAATTTTGAGTTCAAAGTGTAGCTCTTGCCTATAGAAGATGAAATCCAAAATTTGTTTGCCTTAAAATCACCTCAAATCCAAGCAATAGCAAGCCCTAGGTGCAGAAAACGGAGGTTGAAGGTGACTCAAGGGGTAAAAATGGTGTTTCACTGTGCAAATTGCAAATTTTAAGGGTGTTTGGGTCGGTTTGGGTCCAGGGCGCTGTCACCGCCCATGTTGGCACTGTCGGCGCCAGTGGCTAAAAAAAACTCATATTTTGATTTTTTTAATTTTTCAATTTTCTCTCAATTTACTCTAAAGTTTATTTAGTCTTTTTGAATATTAATTTTTATCTTAAAATAATTCACAAACAACACCAAACTAACTTTTATATATGAAAATACACTTTCTTACAAATGCATTTGTCTAATCACATTTCCACATCCTGAAAGCAAACTAAATTATAATTCAGCATAGAAATCAATCCACAACACTAGAACACTATCACAAAACTATACACATAATCAAAGTTCTAAAACAAAGTAAAATAAATCAAATCAACACTATTACATTAAAACATAAGTATTTTAAACTAGTAAAAAGTCCAACTTCTTCAATTAATTTGCCACATCTTCAGTATTTTCTCCTCTTCTAATATCTCCCATAGACTGGTAATGGACATACAAATTATAGAAGGGTTGGTACAGGAATTGAACTGTCAAATTTTCATCTATCCATCCATTTTTCTTGAACATCTGTACCAATCCTGCTTCAACTATTCAAGTATGATCAAAGTTCTCCTTCATTCTCCAATCTAGGTGATAGAAAAGGCAATTAAGATTTCCTATTGCATTTGTAATACACTATAGCTCTCTTTCTATTTTCTTCATTCTCTTCTCTAAAGTTACTGAACTTCCAACTGTTGGTGGCATCAATGGTGTTGAAGCATGTGATGAATGATCCAAAATATAATCTAATGCTTCATTTTCATTCCTTATATAAATTCCATCAATAGGAATCATGGGCTCCCAAGGTAATAAAACTTTTTCCCAACTTTCATATGGAACTTGAGATTGACTGCAAAGCAGAAAAAAAGTAGAAGGATGCCCAAGTCCATAAATTAGTCCATTTATAACAATACCCATAACAGATTTGAAAATAATTGACCCTACATCAATGGGTTTTTCCATTTGAATGCAATAGTTTAAAATGACACTTTATCTTGTAACTCTACTAATCTTCATGGTAGGGGGTAGTTTTCCAGAGATGAAGAAATGCCATTGTTTTGAAATTTGATCAAGGAGTGAAGTAGAGAAACTAACATATCCCTCATCTCTGATTTCCCAATTATCATGTTCATCTTTCAGAAAATTATATACTTCTTGCATCATATCTTTTGCTGCGATAAAATTTGTATAATGACGGATTGGAATGTTTTTTATCATATGCAAATCATTAATTTGAGCAGGAGTAAATGGTATAACCTTACCTCGAACGAGGACAACTTCTTAGGTAATTCCATGTAAATTAGCATAAAACTCCTTTACTATGGGTACTACAATTGCAGCGGTAGTGTAGCATTGAACTTCCCAACGCCTTTGTACAATGATTTTCTCAATCTGTGAACTTGGATTACTGACTCCATGATTGACAAAGCCTCTCTCCTTGATAAGTCTCTTCTTCATGATGAATTTGTCGTATAATCTCTGTGCATCAAAACTGATAAACTTTCTTCTATTGAAAACTCCATACCTTGAAGTATTTTTGGAATTGGAAGTCATGGAATTTTTCTGGGCATCCAAGTCAATTTTTTGGACTTTAAAAATACCTCTCGAATCCTGCCAAAGTCTGCCAAAACAGTTCAGGACATGGAAAATGCTCTGTACGCCGTCGACACTCTCAATGGCGCTATCGGCGCCACGGTTATTTAGGCGGGCACTGTCAGCGCCAGAGGCCAAATTTTTTTCAAATTGATTCTAAATTTTCCTCAAATACCAATATTTGTCTTAATTTATGATATATATAAAATTTTATAGGACTTAAAAATACTATTTTTTTCTAATACATAAATACACTTATTAACAAAATAGTTATATATAGATATATAAATTTATATATGGGTTGCCTCCCCAAGCACTTGGTTTAACGTCGTCAGCCCGACATACCATTATGTAGTTGGGTTGACTTAACATTAAACTTCTTTAAATTGTAGTTTGTGTCCTTCATAATAATTTTTCAATCAATGCCCATTAACTTTAAATATCTTTCTAGTTTTAGAATCCTTAATAACAATTGTTCCATAATGATAGACTTTAATCTCTTTAAATGGTCATAATCATCTAGATTTCAGTTTTCTTGAAAATAATCTCAATCTTGTATTATATAATAGAACTTTTTGTCCAGGTTCAAACTTCTTATTAATAATCTTTTGATCATGCCATATTTTCATTCTCTCTTTATAGATTTTTGCAATATCATATGATTCATTTCTGATCTCCTCAAGTTCATTGAGTTGCAATAATCTTTTCTCACCAGCATCTTTTAGATTAAAATTAAATTTTTTAATACACAAAATGCTTTATGCTCCAATTCTACTAGTAAGTGACATGTTTTTCCAAAAATAAGTTTGTAACAATAATCTTTTCTCACCAGCATCCTTTAAATTAAAATTAAATTCCTTAATAGCCCAAAATGACTCCAATTCTACTAGTAAGTGGCACATTTTTCAAAAAATAAGTCTGTATGGGGAAATTCCTATAGGAGCCTTATAAGCATTTCTGTATGCCCATAATGCAATATCTAATCTAGCAGACCAATCCAATTTATAAGGACTTACAACTTTTCTAAAATTCATTTTATTTAACGATTCAATTTTTCTACTAGACCGCTAGGCTGAGGATGATAAACAGTAGAGAATCTATGCATAATATCATATTTTTTTATCAATTTCTCGATTCTCTTATTTCTAAAATGGGATCCTTCATCAGTAATAATTACTCTCGGCATTGCATATCTTGTAAAAATATTTTTATTTAAAAATTTAGAAACACTCCGAGCATCACATTTAGGCACAACAACAACTTCAATACATTTGGACATATAATCAACGGCAAATAATATATATAAGTTTTTAAATGAAGGCATAAATTGTCTCATAAAATCTAATCCCCACACAAAAAATTTCAACTTTCAATGTATAATTTAAGGGCATTTTGTTTCTTATAGAAATATTTATTACTCGCTGACATCGATTGTATGCTTTAATATATTCATTAACATCTCCAAAAAGAGTAGGCCAATAAAATCCAGCTTGCAAAATTTTATAAGTAGTTCTATTTGTTTCAAATTATTCTTCAAATTCAGAATCATGACTTCTTTCAATTATTTGTTAAGTTTCTTCATAAGGCACACACCTTCTAAAAATTAGATCTTTATATTGTTTATATAAATATGGGTCATCCCAAAAATAGAATCTTGAATCATATATAAATTTCTTTAATTTTTGATTCTTAATATCTCGTGGTAGAATATCACTTATAATATAATTTACTATATCGACATATCACAGTGTATCTATTTCAGCAATACTATATAATTATTCATCAGGAAAATTTTCTAAAATTTCATTTGTGAAATTAGTTAATATTTTTTTACTCTAGTTTAGATAAATGATCAGTTATTTGATTATCATTTCTCTTTCTATCAACTACAAAAAAATTGAACTCTTGCAAAAGATGTATCAATCTAATTAACCTTGGTTTTGTATCCTTCTTTTGCATTAAGTATTCAATAGTATAATGATCTGTATGCGCTATACATTTAGTTCCAATTAAGTAAGATCTAAATTTATCAAAGACATAGACAAAAACTAATAACTCTCTTTCAATAATAGTATAGTTAATTTGAGCATCATTCAGAGTTTTGGTAGCATAATATATTACTTTAAAAATTTTGTTGTGCCTTTATCCTAAAACATCTTCTATAGCATAATCACTAGCGTCACACATTATTTCAAATGGTCTTTCCAAATTAGGTAGGACTATTATAGGTGCAGTGATTAACTTCTCTTTCAATAATTCAAATGCTTTTATGCATTCCTCATTAAATTCAAATTTCATACCTTTTGCTAAAATTTGGCATAATGGCTTAGTTATTTTTGAAAAATTCTTTATATAACGCTTGTAGAAACCAACTTATCCTAGAAAATTTCTTACCCCTCAGACTGTAGTCGATGGTGGTAATTTTTTAATAACTTAAAATTTTGGAGGATCTACTTCCATGCCAATTTCAAAAATTTTATGCCCAAGTATAATTCCTCTTGCAACCATAAATTGACATTTTTCCCAGTTTAATATTAGGTTGATTTTTTCACATAATTCCAAAATTTTTTTTAAATTATTTAAGCATAATTCAAATGAAGTTCTGAACACAGAGAAATCATCCATAAATACTTCAATTCCATGCTCAATGAAATTACTAAATATTGACATCATATATCTTTGCAATGTTGCAGGTGCATTGCAGAGTCCAAAAGGTGTTCTACGAAAAGCAAATGTTCCATAAGGGCTTGTAAATGTTGTCTTTTCTTGATCATCAGGAGCAATTGGAATTTTATGATAACTAGTATATCCATCTAAAAAACAGTAATATTTGTTTCCATCCAATCTATCCAACATTTGATCAAGAAAGGGTAACGGAAAGTGATATTTCCTGGTGGCCAGGTTTAATTTTCTATAGTCTATACAAATTCGCCAACCAGTAACTTGTCTTATTGGAATTAATTCATTTTTCTCATTTACTTGAACGGTCACTCCTCCTTTCTTTAGAACACAGTGAATTGGGCTCACCCAAACTCTATTTAAAATAAGATATATAATTCCAGCATCTAACCATTTTAAAATTTCTTTTTTAACAACTTCTTTCATTTTTGGGTTTAATCTCCTCTGAGGATCAGCTTTAGGTTTGTATTTTTCATCTAATAAAATTTTTTGCATATAAATTGAAGGACTAATTCCTGTGATATCTACTAAAGTCCATCCAAAAGTCTTTTTATTTCTTTTTAACATTTCTATTAGTTTGTGTTCTTGAATTTCAGTTAACTCAAAAGATACAATAACAGGCAATGTAGATGAGTCTCCTAAAAATACATAGTTTAAATGTGCAGGTAATACTTTTAGTTTAAGTTCAAATGGTTTAATACATGAAGGAATAAGATTTTTATTATCATATTTCAACAAATCTAAAGTTTCAAATTTATCTTGAATATAATCTAAATTTTCTTCTTTTATTTCATCCTCATTTGCACTAAATTCTTCTTGCTTTAATTTTTCTTCAAACTTTTTCTTAAATTGCTCATTGGTTAGATAATCAGTAACTTCCATCCTGAAACATTCATTGTTTTTTTTTATTGCAAGATATTTCATAGCTTTCGCAATATTAAATTTTACTTCTTGATCATTAACTCTCATTATTAATTCTCCTTTTCGCACAACTATCACAGCTCTCTCTGTTGCAAGAAATGGTCTGCCCAAAATAATAGCAATCTTTTTATGTTCCTCCATATCTAATACTATAAAGTCTACATGGAAAATAAATTTATCCACTTTTACTAATTTATCTTCTATAACTCTTTTAGGATAAGTGATTGATTGATCATCTAACTAAAGAGTTACAGTATTAGGATAAATCTCTCCTAAATCTAAACGTTTAAAAATTGTGAGAGACATAAGATTGATACTTACTCTTAAATCACATAAGGCTTTTTCATAAAACTTTTCACCAATTTCACAAGGTATAGTAAAACTACTAGGATATTTTAATTTTTTAGGAAGCTTTTTCTGGATAATAGCGCTATACACTTCACTAAGTGCAACCGTCTCATGATATGCAAACTTCCTTTTCTTTTTTCGTATATCTTTCATTAATTTCACATAACTTGGCATTTGTTCCAAAGTTTCAATGAAATGAATGTTTATCGTTAACATTTTAAGGATATGCAAAAATTTTGCAAACTTTTTGTCTTTATTCTTCTATTCTAGTCTTTTAGGAAACAGAGGTGATGATTTTTCTAAAGGAACTTGTGTTTCTTCATTTTCATTATGGTCACTTTCCATCTCTTCCTTCTCCTCATCAACTTCAATTTCTCTTTGGATTCTTGTTTAAACTTCTTTTCCATTTCATAATTGAATTGCTTTAATTGTTCCTTATTTTGATCTTTGGGATTAACTTCCACAGTACTCGTAAGATTTCCTGAAGGTCTATTACTAAGTGCAGTAGCAATATGTTCTATTTGATTTTCAATATTTCTAATAACAGCCCCTTAATTTTGTATTTGACTTCCCATATTCAATATTACTGCTTCCATCGTTAATTTCTTTTCCTTAACTTGTAGGTTAGAGTTAGAGTTAAATCCAGGAGGATATTAAGGTCAATGATTAGGATTTCCTTGGTTATTTAAATTTCCTTAGGGGTTCATTGAATTATTAAAATTTTTCCAACTAAAATTAGGGTGATTTTTCCATCCAGGATTGTAATAGTTAGAATAAGGATTATTATTTAGATTATTAATAGCATTCAAAGTTTCATAAGATGATTGAGTATCAATTATTTGCCCTAGTGAATTTTCCTATAATAATGGTGGTATTTGAGATTAGTTCACTCCAATTTGTTTAATCCTTTTTGATGTAGCAGCAATTTGAGATGATAAAATAGACATTACATCAAATTCTTGAATACTAACTATTCTCTTAGGATTTATCCATTCAGAGGGCCTTTGAAAATTATTAGTAGTCATTTCTTCTATTAAGGAGTATGCTTCATCAAAAGGTTTTGACATTATAGATCCACCTACAACAGCATCTATAATAGATCTAAGTGATCATACTAATCAATTGTAAAAAGTTTTAATTATTAACCAATCTAGTAAAGCATGGTGTGGACATTTTTTAAGGAGATCCTTAAATATTTCCCAGACTTCATATATTGATTCCCCTTCAAACGGACAAAAAGATGTAAAATAGTTTCTAAGTTTAGCTGTTTTCGAGGGTGGAAAATATTTAGCTAAGAATTTTTGTGATAGTTCTCCCTAAGTTTTGATAGATCCAAGTGCTAATGAGTTTAACCAAGCTTTAGCTTTATCCCGTAATGTAAGAGGAAAAAGCCTAAGCCTAACTACATCATTAGACACTCTGTCATATTTAAAAGTAGCACAAATCTCATGAAAACTAGCAAGATGTAAGTTAGGATCTTTAGTAACAGGTTTAAGCTTAAATGAATTAACAACAACATCAGGATTTTGAATATTTAAGTGATGCTCATCTGCCTTTGGATTAGCATAATCTTTTAAAGGTCTTTGTCAATTTTCATTTATTTGATTATCTAAGTTAATCGCCATTTTGTTCAAAATTTTAATTTCTTTTTATTTTTTTCAAAATTTTCTAATAGTACGTTCTAATTCTGAATCCTAAGGTACTAAACATTCAGATCCAATATTTCACATAAACACATATAATAAGTAAAGTAAAATTCCTTAAAAATACTCTTAAATATATAATTATATATTTGTTTGATTTTTGATATTATAATTTTTTTGATGTTTTGTATTTTGTATATTTTTATCTCTAAATTCCTAATTTACCAAATCTATTTAATTTACTGTTATCTTCTCCGGCAACAACGCTAAAAACTTGATGCAGATTTGCTGAAATATAATTGTGTAAAATTTTTAAAGTTGACTCCACTTTGCAACAGTGTCAAAAACTTGAAGTGTTATTTTATTAATAATAACATCCAACACTTAATTTTGGTATTCTACTTAGGTATATATATCAGTATCAAGTAATATAAGACTTTTTGTTTTAGTCCCAAATATCAATCCCACAGGGAAGATTTAAATTTTGAAATGATAAATTAAACAGGAAATTCACAGAAATCAAACAAAATTACTGTAACTCATTTTGAATGTGTAAGATGCTAATAAAACTAAATTATTAACTACTATCAGAATTTAAAAGCAGGGTTTAAAATAGTAACAACTAAACTATGTTTATGTGGAAAAAATTTCTTATATAAAAAAACATCTTTCCCACTACAATGAGTTTTTGGTGAAATGAGTTGAGATAAATGTTTTAAATATGTATTGTGCCAAATAGGAGCAATTTTATATGTCTATCATGATTCACTGTTATAGAAAATCATTGGATAATCTTAGGTTTAGTCCCTAAATCTGTGGCTAGGTAGGAGGATACTGACTCCCACTCATGAGCTCCCACTTCCCTTCCCCTGAAGGCTAACTCTCATTTTAATTTTTAAACACTAAGATCAAATTGGGGATTTTTAGTCCGTCACCTTAGAAATTTGCAATTCTACACCCAAAAAAGTATATTTTCTTGTTTATTTGCCCTTAATTCCATCAACGAAATACTCCTTCATGGACTTAAATGTGATTCTCACTCTTTTGTAGAACTCATACTCCATTTCCCTTTAGCAGTTCAATTGGCGAGATCAAAAAGAAAATTAAGAGCGGAGTTAAAAAACCATCATAATTTATTTTAAATTTTAACATTAGCACATCCACATTATCTCTTCATTTCACCATATCTCAGAGTAGGGAGAAAGATAAAAGAAACTACTCAGACTTCAAGAGAAAGATACAAGAAAACATAAATTTCATATATAAAAGAAAGTTTATACAACAATAATAAACAAAAAACACTTATCTGAAACTCTTTCTCAAAGCAAATCCTTTGCGCCTCTCTTAGGAAATGTAGGAAGAAGAAATCTCTCACCTCTCTTCCTTTCCAACACTTCTTAAGGAATAATTCACACTTAAACTCACCACAAAAACTCAAAACTATAAAAATAGTAACTAACTAATGGTATGGAATGACGTGGAATGTAGGTGTGTGAAGAGGAAAACTGAAATGAGTGAATAATTCAAAATGGTGCGAAGGGGTGGGGGGGATTTTGATCAAATTTTGGCCCTAAATAGAGTCTAGGTCGATTCTCTAATTTGTCAAATCTTCTAGAAATAGGGTCTACACTGTCACTGGCGTTGTCAGCATCAAAGGCCATTCAATTAATTTCTTCTTCTCTGTCAACGGAGCCATCGACGCCCAATATGGCACCGTTAGTGCTGAAAAAATTTTAACTTCTCCATTTTGACTCCAAATTTCATCCTTTTTTGCTTCCTTTTTGCTCAAAGTCCTAAAAATTAATAACCTACAATGAAACATAAAAAATACCTTCAATTAAATTGCAATATCACTAAAAATGAGTATAAAATATGGGTCTAAAAATGCATTTATTTTTAGTGTATCACCCCTCGAATGAAGAAAGAAATTTTGAAGGATTTTAGGTCCGCCAGATAGTTTCAGAAGTTAACTGAACTTTTGAGTTGGCCAAGGAGCATTGAGTGGCCATTGATGATGATGAAGATTTTGACTTTGATGATTATCTCAATGAAAACTTCACGGATATTCATGTCGTTAGGACTAGAGCTTCCATATCTGCACACGATGCCCTACCTCTCATTGAAGGAAACACCCTAAATGATTTGGGCAGAGCTATTTTCCTAAGGAACAAACAAATCAATCCCATGGAAAAGAAGATGGAGGAGATGGCCGCCGCCATGTCCACCATGGCTACAGTTCATGGACAGTCTCAACCATAACACTTAGCTTCTCTGGAGGTTAACTAGCTAGATTTTATTCACTTTGCAAATAAAAGGAGGGAAGTTTCCTTGGCTAACCGAGATGATCAATAAAAGAAGGACTCTGCCCAAAGCGTCATACGAGAGAAAAAAAATTAAACAAATGGTTGAACAAGTTTGGGAGGCTTTAGCCCAATCTAAGGATGGTGCACTATTTTTAAAGAATAGACCCTACCTGGAGGAGTTCGATGTCGTACCCTACCTTAAGGGTTTTGTCTCACCAAAATTTAGGATATTTGACGAGACTAGAAATCCCATACAACATATAGCGCATTTCCAAGCCAATTGTGGCAATACCAGAGCTAATGAAGCCTTGCTTTTCCAACAGTTTGTCAGCAACCTATCAGGGATAGCATTTGATTGGTAAGCTGAGTTGCCAAATGGATCAATGAAGACGTTCTCCAAGTTAGAACCGTTGTTTGTAAAGAGATTGGCTGGAGCACAACATCCTACTTTTATTGGAGATCTTATGATAGAAAGACAAAAGCCAAACGAGACTTTAGTGGATTATATCTTGAGGTGGAGAAACCTTAGCATGAAATGTGAACCTCAGCTATAGGAACATCATGTGATTGAGATACTACTCAAAAGCATCCATGAACCAATAACTTTCATGCTTAAGGGACTCACCATAAAGTCTTTTGAAAAGCTGCTAATCAAAGCCAGTAGTTTGCAAGAGAAAGTTAAACATCCCATGAGAAGTTAGATAAGTTCAGGACAACCAAGTTATTCAATAAGAAGTCTGGAACATTAGCAACAATTGATAAAGGAAAGAAGCCGATAAAAATACTAGCAGAACATTCTCTTAAGATTTTTTAGCCGTCATCACAGCATGCTCAGCAATAAACACAAAAGTATGGTCAACCTAGCCAGCAGTTGCACCAGGGAGGATCATACCGAACCGAGAATAAGAGGGGTTTGACCATTTTAGAACGAAAGAAAGTAGTATACTTCTTCAAAGATGAAGTTGTGCCTAAAATGTTCAAAAGTATAATGAATAAGCCTAAGCTCAGATTGTCAGATCCAAAGAAACCTGAGTAGCTTGACAAGAAAGATCAGCCCAATTACTGCCCATACAACAGATTGCTTGGACATACTATAGAGGAATGTTTTGCCTTCAAGGATTGTCTCGAGAAAAATATTAAAGAAGGGAATAAAATGATCACGAAAGAATATTTAAAAGAACTTGAAAGACATTATGTAAATATGATTTTGGCTGAACCAATCGCACCAATAGATCCGTATTCAGAGAAAGACAGATGGATTATAGTTTTGAACAAGTCATCCAAGAAGATACTGGATCAAATCCAGACCTCTTCAGCTCAGGCTGTCATTCAGAGTCAGCCATCCAACGGGTTGAGTCAAAGATTCCACCAAGAAAGCTAGCAGAAGAAGAATGCCACCATGAAGACTGATAACACGGGGGGTAGGATAAGGATTGCCTCTGTTAGATTGGTCGTCTCCGATTCAGGAAAGAAAACCCTTGAACCCCCGACCATGTATGATTATCTTTTTTCCCCTCTCTGGTATTATGAATATTATGATTATGATTTCGACTACATTTTAACTTTTTCTAGTGATAACGTAACTGACTTTGCTCAATCTAACTTTGATTTTGATTCCCAAACTGATCCTCAAATTGTACTTTAGACCAATGAACCTGTTAATAAGAATGACAAAGATCTTGACAACACCGGTTACGATAGCACCAGGAGTGAGGAGACAGTCCTCGAGCATCATGGCACGCCACTTGCCATCAATTCGGATCTCTCTAATGAGGAAGAAGTAATAGAAAATTTACCTACAACCATACAAGAGGGAGAAGAAACTATAGAAATAAACTTAAGGAGCAGAAATGTATTACCCCGAGAATAGCTCTGGTGGATAAAAGAAAATGGATAATCGCTCAAGAAGAGCTACATCCACCTCCGCCAGTGGAAGAACCACATAACCAAGTAAAGAGCAAATGATTATGTAAAGTGGATTATAATGTAGTAGCTCATCTTAGGAAGTTGCTGTCCAAATTAAGCATCTATGATGATCTAATCTTGTCAAAGGAAATGAGAGATTCTTTGGTTACAGCCTTGCTTGACCCAGAGATTTGTTTAGCTCAGTTGGTAAGTATAACCTCAAATGAAATTTATTATTTAAAGGAATAGTTTGGGATAACTTCCACAGATGAAGACTTGTTGCTTGGTACCGTCGATCACAACTGACCGCTCTATATCTCCCTTAACATTGGCAGATTTGTGTTGTCCAGAGTTTTGATAGATTCTGGAGCATCACTCAACTTAATAAGTCTATGGACATTGGCCTATTTGGACATTGAGGCTCAAGAGTTTACAACAGATAAAATGATGTTAAGGGAATTCAACCAAAAGGGAGAAATAGCCATTGGATCAATTAGATTGCTTATGAAAGTTGGGAAATTAGTAATAATTGCTAAATTTCATATCATTGACACTGAGACCACTTTCAATGCTCTACTTGGTCAGCTGTGGATTCATGAACACAACATGGTCCCGTCATCACTACACCAATGCATCAAGTACTGTAAAGAAGGATAAGAACACTGTATCAAGGGAGATTTACAACCATTCTCAATTCATGAAGTAGGTATCCATGAAGACGCCGCTTACTATGCACCTTCAAAGAAAAATGCCTTTTCCATTGAAATTGTAGCAAATAAAGTAGAAGAATCATAAGAATCATAAAAAAGAGGCATTTCAACTCCACTTCAGTGATCTACTACCATTCCTTCACAACAAGTTGGTAGAGGGTCTTTCAGCCCATACACCCGAGGTAGAGGCCGGGGACATGGATGAGGAAGAACCAACACGGTTGTTGAGTGGACTAGGCCGACCAAAAACATCGACATGGAAGAAAGTTTTAATGAAGAAAGCTCTGAGGAAGAAATGTTGATGATAAAATATAAGAAACCACAATACAAGATATCCGTGGAAGATATTGAGAAAAGCAAATATGAGACAATGTATGATTAGATAATCCACTATGTGAATGCCATGACCCTTACTCCAATTCTCCCTCAAAAGGTCGAGAGTTTAGAGGTCAAAGAAGTCTGTAGTGCTGGTTTAAAGTCAATCAAATTTTACTGTGCTTCTACTTCTACTAATCTTGAGAATCATGTAAACTTAGAAGTGTGCATTTCTAATGAATTAATGGAATTACCTTTTGGTTACTTTTCTCTTTGTGTATAAAAGTTATTTCAACAGGGATATTTTCCAAAGCAAATGCCAAAAGATAAGTTACATCCTTTTGAAAAATTATGGAATGTTAAAAGTCAAATTCCCAATTTGAAAGAGGGTCTTGGATTTAGTACAGTAGGACCAGTTGATAATTCAGAATTTTGCATGGTTGTTACTAGTGAGTTCGAAGAGGATTGCCTCAATGTGGAGGATGACTCTACCGATCTTTTAATAGAAGACACCCGGCCAGAAGTTGAGGAAGAAATTAAATCAACCGTTGATGAATTGAAGGAAATTAACCTCGAGACGGAAGAACAACCCTGACCTGCATTTATAAGTTCTCTACTCAGCAATGAAGAATCTTCAGAATTGATCAAGTTACTTTCAGAATTTATAGATTGCTTCGCATAGAGTTATGATGAAATGTAGTACATAAGCTAGGGGTGGACAAAAATATGATTCCAATAAAGCAAGCTCCCAGAAGAATGCGTCATGAGATAGAACAAGTCATCATCAAGGTGAAGTAATTAATAGACACTAACTTTGTGCAAGGAGAACAATATCCAATATGGTTAGCTGACATTGTGCTAGTTAAGAAGAAAATTGGACAAATCTGTGTTTGTGTCAGCTTTAAACAAAGCATATCCAAAAGATGAATTTCCATTGTCGATACTAGAAATGATGGTGGGCATCTCTTCGACACATAAAATATTCTTCTTCATGGATGGATCGTTGGGATACAATCAAGCCAAGATGGTTCCAAGGGATGTAGCACTTATAGCTTTCAGGACAGCGAGTGGGATCTTTTGCTACACAGTTATGCCATTCGGGTTAAAGAACGTTGAAGCAACATATCAATGAGCTATGGCAAAGATCATTGACGACCTCATTCACAATCAAGTGGAATGCTTCGTGGATGATTTGGTTATCAAAATAAAATAGAAGAGAGATCATTTATACAATTTGAGGATCTTGTTCAAATGATTACGGCAATTTAATCTCAAGATGAATCCCTTAAAGTGTGCCTTTGGCGTTACCTCCAAGAAATTTGTAGGATTCGTTGTCCGACATCGGGGAATCGAGATCGACCCAAATAAGATTAAAGCTATCTTGGAAAGGCCTCCTCCCAAAATGTTGAAACAATTACGTTCCTTCCAAAGCAAGTTGGCATATCTGAGATGCTTTATTTCTAATCTCTCAAGTGGTAGGTATCAGCCCTTCTCGGTATTAATTAAAAAGGATGCCAAATTCTTTTGGGAAGATACATGTCAACGGACCTTTGAGGATGTTAAGAAATACTTAATGAAACCACCTATTTTGAAAGCCCCTATCCTGGGAAAACCATTGATACTTTATACTACGGCCTTAGAAGACTCTCTCAGAGCCCTATTAGCTCAGGTCAACAATGAGGGTAAGGACACACTCTACTACTTGAGTTGTCGTCTAATATTGATGGAGGTAAAGTATTTGACTATTAAGTAGCTTTATCTAGCTTTAATTTTTGTCGCTTAGGCATTACATGCTTTCTCATAAGATTACCCTTATTTTGAAAGTTAATCCGTTGCAATATTTGATGACCCGACCAACACTTTCCAGACGTTTAGCAAGATGGTCGATGATTTTATTGCAATTTGATATAACTTTTTTTGCTCTTTGTGCTATAAAGGGACAAATTTTAGCAAATTTCTCGCCACACACGCACTTGCAGTTGGGCCCCCTCTTAATGCTGAGTTATCATATGAACATGTATTACAAATGAAATTCTCTAATTCACAACGCTATGAGATGTACTTTGATTGAGCTTTGTCAGCTAGGAAAGACAATGGATCAGGAACAGTTATACTGAGCAAAGCAGGCATTGGTTTGATTTTATTCACGCCAGATATGGGTATGCTGAGATTCTCCTACCTCTTGACGGAGCTGTACACCAACAATAAAGCAGAATATGAAGCACTGATCACTGGATTGGATTGGCAATCTCAATGGATATAACAGATATTTCCATTTATAATGACTCACAACTCCTCATTTAATAAATCGCCCAACAATATAAGATTTTGAAGCCAAAGTTAGCGGAATATCACTGGTACACAATGAAGCTGTTAGAGCAAATTCCCAATGTTACCCTATACCGGATTCCTCAAGGTGATAATGTCAATTCCGATGCTTTAGCAAAACTTAAAAAATAATTGGCATGTTCCCTGGAGGATTCAATTGATATTACAGTACAATGACGTCAGGCTCTATCTTGGATTGACCTCAATAATCTACGTAGAATTGAAAAAGAAGAAGGAATGATGATTGTTGTTGTTAACATTAACAAAGACTGGTGTAAGCCATTGACGGAATTTTGCAAACTGGAAAGTTTCCAGAGGACAAGTCTTAAGCATATCACATCAGAAGAAGAGCTATGTCATATACTCTAGTGGGTGATATTGTATACAGGAGATCATTCGATCAGAAGTGGTTGCAATGTCTGAGCAAAGCAGAAGCACAAAATATCATCAAAGAAATGCACACTAGATTATCTGGGACTCATCAGTTATGACCAAAGTTGAAAAGGAAGATCAAAAGACTTAGATATTATTGACCAGTGATGATGTCTGTTTGCATGGATACAGGTAGAAAGTCTCACCTTTGCCAAGTGCACGGGGTGGTCTTACGCCAACCTCCGAATGTGCTACACCCAACCATTGCCTCGTGGCCATTAGAGTGTTGGGGCACAAACATAGTGGGCCCGTTAGACCCTTCATCCTCTAAGGGATACAAATTTATTCTCGCAACTACAAATTACTTCTCTAAATGAACACAACAGGTTCTCCACTTTTTCAAGAGTCAAATCGTCTACCGTTTTGGTGTTCCACACAGAGTGATTCTCGATAACGGGACAACCATCAGAAGCACAAAGATCAACAATTTTGTCGGATGACATGGGATAGACTGGAGATATTCTACAATGAAATATCCGAGAGCAAGTAGACTAGCCTAGGCCTTCAATAGGATGCTCCTGCAAATGTTAAAAAAATACTGGACGAAAATAAAAGAAATTAGAATAATAAATTGCTAGAAGCTTTGTAGGCCTACCGGACGACGTCCGGAACTCCCACTTATTGTACACCTGACATGCTCGTATACGGGTCTGAGGCCATACTACCGTTAGATGTTCAGACACTGTCTCTAAGAGTCACCATTACCTATCAAATTATAATAGAAGAAAGTGCGAAACGTAGGCTTGAAGAATTGGAAATTTTGAAGGAAAGTGACTAGAAGCACAATAGAATTTGGAACTTTACCACGCAAGGATGGTGCATGCTCATGAAAAATTGTTCCACCCAAGCGCGTTCAAAGTAGGTGCCCTTGTACTAGTTCTCAAGAGACCTATTATTGCATGCCGCAAGATAGGTGGAACATTTGAACCAACTTAAGAGGGATCATTTGTCATAGAGAAAGTCTACTCAAGAGGATGGTGCAGGCTCATGTCAAATTGGTCCACCCAAGGGCATTCAAAGTTGGTGCCCTTGTACTAGTTCTCAAGAGACCTATTTCTGCACGCCGCAAGATAGGTGGAAAATTTGAACCAACTTCGGAGGGACCATTTGTCATAGAGAAAGTCTACTCAAGAATATGGTGCAGGCTCATGAAAAATTGGTCCACCCAAGGGCATTCAAAGTTGGTGCCCTTGTACTAGTTCTCAAGAGACCTAGTCCTGCACGCCGCAAGATAGGTGGAAATTTTGAACCAACTTGGGAGGAACTATTTGTCATAGAGAAAGTCTACTCAAGAGGAGCTTACTAGCTGGTGGAGTTTTGAGGCAAAATACCTATGCTACCGATTAATGGTCGTTATATATTACATGTCATGACATTGCTTGAAATCAACTTTTTGAAATTTTGATTGTTTTGAGGTTATTTATTTGGCCAAGCATCTGTGATTGGGTCCAAAATTTTGTAATAAATCAACTACAATAAGATCAAAACATTTGAAGTTGCATAGTTCGATTTTCTTCTTCTTGCTTTTAATTTTGATATTCTACTAAATTAAATTAAATAAAAATAATAATAACTTTTGCACCTCTATTAACTAAAATTTCATCTAATAAATGTTTCATTTTATTCTTGTTCCTGCTTATCAGCGCATTGATGTTTCTTCTGTCATCTGCAGAAAAATGTTAGGACAGAAACTGCTTTTTTGCTTTCAAGGATGGCTGGAATCTCGCACTTAATGAGGAAATGACATCTCAGGGTGACATCATAGACTTCGACTTGGACTTTGGTCAAGTCGAAGTAGACTATGAGGGCCCCCTGATGGATGTGGTCAGTTTTCAATAGAAAGAAGAGCTACCATCATTGTTAAAGATCAACAATAAAGAGGATTCCTAGCTCAAAAGGAAGAAAGTGATAACGCAACAAGACCCGATGGAAGGGACTAGTTGCCTGTCGTCCATGATAACTACGCCAACAGGTGATCTAATTAGTGTTGATGATGAGAGAATGTCGGATGCACCGCTAAGAAGAACTCAACACTGAAATGCCAATCGTCGCAAACATAGAGCCTTCTTACATGAAGAAAAGAGATGCCTGAAAGAGGTGGAAACCTTACTCACTCCGATTAATAAAGGGAAAATCTATGATCCTTACATAAGAAAAACTTCCTCCAATTTATCTGCCACAGAGGACGAGTCTGAATTTTCTGCAGAGCAGATACCATCGACAGTACTAGATGAACTTTAGAGAGGTTGCCTGATGTGTAACGTTGAGGTTCCCATACGAACATCAAGAGAAGGAGCATTCATGGAATTCCCGACATGCAATGTTTTCCATTTAGATCACTACAATTCTTTTGAGAAGTTCATAGCCGCTGACATAAGATGCCAGGTGGTAGCATACCCAGAGATCGAGTCATATATTCCATTATCTACAGATCTGGGTCAGCCTTGGTATTCTACAAATGTCGAGATGAGGGAACAACCCTGATAGTCATAGATGGTTAGCATGGTAGAGTTGGACAATATGAGCATGGTAAAGAAGAGAGAATTTGAATTCTACAAAGAAGTTTAGGGAAAATTTGTCAAGATACTAGAAGGTCCGGAGCTGTGCACCAAAGTCTTTTCTGAAAACAGCAAAAGAAAGATTCTTGACTGCGTATTTGATCTGAGAGATAGAGGTTGAGCTCCTCTTTAGTATCCTAGGGTCTAGCCATTGGAATTTTTTGTTAACTATTCCTATATGAATAGAAGGAAACCCTTACCATTAGAAATTCTAAACTCTTCTTTGCTTAACTTGAAGTTCCACATATTGGTCCTAACCTCTAACACTTAGTAGATGGGGTCAATATGTGGGAGCTCAAGGTGACTTTGCATAGGACTCCTTGGCCTTAGGGTCTACCCTCTGGTGGTGTGGTCTTGGTTTCTCTCACTCACACACTTGGACATTACACCTCCACTCACTACCTTAAGCCTAAGCCTACCTGACTTTGATCCCTTGCTCTTTTGGGAGACTCATGTAGATGGTCCCCGAGACCCACTAACCCTAGGCTAGGGTTTAGATACGACCAGTACATAGAGGGCCCAAATGGAGATTTCATGGTCCATAGCTCAAATAGGGTGGTTAGCACCTCAATTTTACCAAAATACCTAACTCAGTGTTTTGCCCCCCAAATTTTCCCAATTTACCAAAACACCCTCAAACCCTAAATTTGATCAAAATTCCCAATTTCACCCAAAATTGTCAAATTTGTTAAAAAATAATTTTAAAATATTTCAAACTAACCCAAATTTCCCAAAACATCCCAAAATTTCTAAAATTACCAAATTACCCCCAAATTTGCTAAGATTACAAAAATGCCCTTCATGGCCCAAACTTTCCCAAAACCCTCAAAATCTCTTAAAATGTCCCCAAAATCAATTTGAAACACTCCATTGAGCTCAATTTGACCAATTTTACCCATTTTGATCAAGTCTCAAATTGCCCTTAAAGGCCCAATTTCCTCAATCTATCTCAAATGTCCATCAATTTGATCCCAATATCCTCCAATTTCAATTTTAAACTCAAATCAATCATGAACAAGCTCAATTTAGACCAAATCTCAACCCAATTAACTCATACTTTGAGCCCAATTTCAACCTAAATCCAAAACCCCCAATTTTGCCTCAATTTAGTCATGTCTCCGAATGTCACCAAATTGACAGCCAATTAATACTTAAACACCAGAATTGACACCCAATTAATATTGCGAACTCTTCATTACATCCCCCTAAATGAAATTTAAACATCAATGGGTCCATAACTAAACCCAAGCCTAACCCAACATTCTCAAATTTAACCAGACGTCCAAATACCACTAATTTGAACTCCCAAATCTATTCAAAATCACTCTAAATTTTTTCTACACCACTTATGTCAGCCATCTACACCATCTTGATCAATCAAGTGAGCTCAACACCATGGCTAGCCCAATCTAAACCTAAATTGAACCCAAAATAGACCCACCTCAATGTATAGTCCGAACAACTTCTTTACCCTTTTGAAGTTCCGCATGTGGTTATTGACCTCTCGCATGTATAAGGTTAAAACCAACATGAGGGAGCTCAAAATGAGTCCCTATGGGATCTTTGAGCCATAGGACTGCCTTTTGCATGATTTGCACCTTCGCGCACATACTTCAAAATTTGAGTGGTCGACACTTTCGATCATTGCAATTCGCATTGCCTATGTCGTTATCTATTGAAAAATTCAATAAAAATTTTTAAACTATCGATCTCGACCTGAAATTCTGATAAGAATTGAATTTAATGCATTTTTGACCCAATCGTTGTTGAGGTTGCCCAGACGACCTCAGATGATAAAATGGACTGCGCCGACACGTTTAGAACGTCGATTTTACCTTGGGGGGATGTTCATTTCACAATGATGATGTGTCCATGAGAAAATGCGCAAAATGGAGCTTTGAATAATAATAATAATAATAATAATAATAATAGTAATAATAATTGTAATAATAATAATATTATTATTATTATTTTTATTATTATATATTAACTATCTCTTCTCTCTCTTATCTTGATCGCATGCGTACGCCTTTCTCCCCCTCGCCTTATCTTTTACGGACGCCTCTCTTGGTCTTGAGTTGCAAACCCGCCTGCCTCGTGAAGACCCACTCCTCTACCCTCCTCGAGCTGCATGCATGGAAGACCTCCTCTCCCACTCACGTTCGCGAGCTGACTCCGACTAACACGTGACAGATCCTACCCTTTAGAAAAACCATCACCTCTGTTTCCTCAAAGACATTGCATTAGAATGATGAATATTAACTACTCTCTTAGGATTTACCCTTTCAGAGGGCCATTCAAAATTGTTAGTAGTCATTTCTTCAATTAAAGAATATGATTCATCAAAAGGTTTTGACATTAGTGATCCACCTACAGCAGCATCCATAATAGATCTAAGTGATCCCACTAATCCATTGTAAAATGTTTGAATTATTAACCAATCTAGTAAAGCATGGTGTGGAGATTTTTTAAAAATATCTTTAAATCTTTCCCAGGCTTCATATATCGATTCCTCTTCAAACTGCCAAAAAGATGTAATATCATTTCTAAGCTTAGCGGTTTTCAATGGTTTAGCCAAGAATTTTTGTGATAGTTCTCCCCAAGTTCTAATACATCCAGGTGCTAATGAATTTAACCAAGCTTTGGCTTTATCCCTTAATGAAAAAGAAAAAAAGTCTAAGCCTAACAACATCATTAGACACTCCGTCATATTTAAAAATAGAACAAATTTTGAGAAAACTAGCAAGATGTAAGTTAGGGTCTTCAGTAGGTGTTCCTCCAAAATGATTATTTTGTACCATTTAGATAATAGCAGGTTTAAGCTCAAATGAATTAGCAACAACATCAGGATTTTGAATTGTCAAGTAAAGTTCATCTGCTGTCGGATTAACATAATCTTTTAAAGGTCTTTGTCAATTTTCTTTTATTTGATTATCTAGGTTATTCGCCATTTCATTTAAATTTTTAATTTTTTTTCCTTGTTTTCGAATTTCTCTTATTGTACGTTGTAGTTCTGAATCATAAGGTACTAAACTTTTAGATCCAGTATTTCGCATAAACAAATATAATAAGCAAAAAAAAATTTCTTAAAAATAATTCTTAAATATATAGTTTTATATATATATATATANTATACCCTTAAATGCAAAAATCATTTTATGTTAATGAAGTTCTCAAAATTTTGATAATCATAGGAATTATTCTTTTATCTTGTAATTTGGTAAAGTTAAGTGGGTTTCTACTAATTAAGCCCATTTTTTATTGCAAATCATCAAATGAGTTAATTAATATCAGAAATTACCCATTTCCCATTTTGATTAAGCCTAAATATTCATTAAGGCCAAAATATCCAAAATTACAATTTTGCCCCTAAGGGTCCAAACTTTCATAATTTGTCAAATTTAAGTCAAATGACTTTGAAATTTTTATGTAACCCTACTGATAAGTCAATTAAG
>JXCR01139439.1:15125-37042 GCA_002079205.1 Phalaenopsis hybrid cultivar
AACTCATTATGGTTGGTGGGTGGGGATTTCAATTCCATTTCAGCTCCTTCTGAAAAACTAGGAGGCAATCCACCTGATACTAAATCTATGAACTGCTTGAGTGATAATATTTGCTTGGCTATCTTATTTGATCTTGGTTTTACTGGTCCCAAGTTTACTTGGAGGAGAGGATCTTTATGGGAAAGATTGGATAGAATCCTTGTCAATTCTCTTTGGTTTAGTGAGTTTCTACACACTTCTGTTCAACATCTTAGTATGACAGGATCAGATCACAGGCCCTTACTTATCACTATCTCTGCTTCTTCAATCAAGCATAAGTCTAGTTTTAGATATCTCAACATGTGGTCTTCTTACCAAGATTTTCTTAATCAAATCACTTTGGCGTAGAGAGACTGTCACCACTCTAATCCTCTGATTAAACTATGGATGCTGCAAAAGAAGATTGTTAAACAACTGTCTAATTGGAACTGGACTGTGGTGGGGGATATCAATTTCAAAGCAAAGGAGGCTGAAAAGAAAGTGAATGCTTTGGAGACCAAGCTGGAAAACAATCCTGATACAGAAAAGGATCTAATTCTGGCTGATGAAAATGTGATGAATGTTATTTGTATGTAAGAGGAATTTTATGCTCAAAAGGCTGCCGAGACAATATTTTGTGAAGGGGACAGAAACTCTAAGTATTTTCATGCTTGTATCAAATATAGGAGGAAATGTAACACCATTCACAAGATTAGGGATCCCTTTGGGCAATGGATTAAATCTGGAAACTTAATTGCTGTTAGTGCTATTAACTATTTCAAAACTCTCTTCACTCAACCTCCAATCTTAAGGATTCCAATTCAGGAAGATCTCTTCAGTAAAGATCAGAGTTACACAAGGAAATTGGATTTGGCTTCTATTCCTGGGGAATTGTAAATTTGGTAAGCTTTGACCTCCATTGATAGCTCCAAAGTGGCGGGCCCTGATAGATTTTCAGCAAATTTCTATAAGAAAGGATGGAAGATCATTAAAGGTGATATTGCTGAGGTTGTGCAAAGTTCTTTCAAAGCGATGGATCTTCCTAACTATTTTAAAAGCTATACCATCACCTTAATTCCCAAAAACAACTCCAAGCTCTATTGGGACCATTTCAGGCCTATCAGTCTTACTAATGTTTTGTCTAAAATTATTAGCAAGGTGATTTCCAATAGACTGCAGCCTCATTTACATCATCTCATCAGTCAAAATCAGTCATTCTTTGTACATGGGAGAAGCATAGTGGAGAATGTTCTCTTGGCTCAAGAATTAGTCCTGGAGTTGGACAATCAGTGTAGAGGTGGGAATCTTATTTTCAAACTTGATATCCAAAAGGCTTATGATACCATACATTAGGGATTCATTGAGGAGGTGCTATCTGCAAGGGGATTCTCTCAGTCTTTTATTTCTTTGAACCATAGGTGGCTAAATAACAACTACCATTCTATTTTCATTAATGGGAAGTCTCAAGGTTTCTTCACAGCCTCTAGAGTTATCAAGCAAGGTGACCCTTTATCCCCCACTATCTTCATAATTGCTTTTGATTATTTGTCTAGATTGCTGAACCAATTAATGGCCAAATCTCCTCACTCACTCTATATCCACAGATCTAACATTGTTGTGAACCATTTAGCTTTGCTGATGATGTTATTGTATTTGCCAAAGCTACTAAAACTGTAGCTAAATTGCTTTTCCAATGTCTGGAGAAGTCTTAAGAAGGCTCTAGAATGAAATTTCATAAACAGAAACGCCAAGCAGTGTTTAGTAAAAGAGTGAAACCTGATATCAAGCATTGGATTTCATAACTTACTATCTTTTGTACTAGTTTTGTTCCCTTAAAATACTTAGGGACTTTACTTCTTAAAGGGAAGACAAGGCAAGTCCAATTTGATGGCATTATTTTAAAAGTCCATGACAAACTTAACAGCTGGTCTAACTCTTTCCTCTCTAATGGGGGAAGAATTACCCTCCTCAAAAGTATTTTTGCCGCTCTTCCACCTTATATTTCATAGGTATCTGTCATTACGAAATCTATCCAATCTACTCTTGAAATAACTTTCAATAGATTCCTATGGGCAGGTCAGAGAAAGCAAGTGCATTGGGCGAGGTGGCAAAAAATTTGTGGCAACACTAGAGCTGGTGGGCTGGGGTTCAAAAGCTTTCAGCAAATTATCCAAACCAACTTTTGTAAACTCTGGGTTATGTTTAGAGCACGAAATTCTCTTTGGGCTAAATTCTTGAAAGGAAAATTTTGCAAAGATCTGCATCCTTCTCTTGTGAC
Organism: Phalaenopsis hybrid cultivar; assembly: GCA_002079205.1. Classification (NCBI taxonomy): domain Eukaryota; kingdom Viridiplantae; phylum Streptophyta; class Magnoliopsida; order Asparagales; family Orchidaceae; genus Phalaenopsis; species Phalaenopsis hybrid cultivar. The sequence goes on from JXCR01139439.1 coordinate 17,422, forward strand.
TAATAGATTGGGGGATTCAAGGACCTGGAAAAACATGCTGAAGATGAGATCTCAGGCTGAACATTTATTTATTTGGGAAATGGGAGAAGGCAGGCTAAATTTGTGGCTAGATAATTGGATTGGGGAAGGAATTATCACTCCTTCACATTGCTCTCATTTCAACCTTACAACCCAGGTGGCTGACCTATGGTCTGATGGAGGTCGGAACCAGCAAGCTCTTCAGGACATCCTTGATAATAGACAACTCAATAAAGTTCCGAAAGGACCTATTAACAAATCCAAGAAAGATAAACTTATAGTGAAAAAGAAGGTATCTCGGACTTTTTCTGCTTCCATATCTAGTTTTTGCTTTCCTCAGCAGGAGGTTTCCTAGGGTAAATGTGTTTGGAACAAGTTCCTTTCTCCTTCTATGGCTTTCTTCTTTTAGAGATTATTCCATGGTTTCATTCCCACTGATGATATCTTAAAATTAAAAGGCTTGATAGGCCCCTCCAGATGCAGCCTGTGTAAAACTGAAGAAGAGAATCTCCAACACTTGTTCTTCAATTGCTCCATTGTTCAGCAAGTTTAGTACCTCCTTTTGCCTGGACTGAAAATTAATACAGTTCAGTTGTCTTGGTATGACTTTTCCGTAAGCTAGAAAGATTGGAAGGCCCAATCTCTACCTCCCATCCCTTGCATCACTGCTTGGTTTGTTTGGATGGTCAGAAATAAGCTGAAATATGATGAAGCCCATGTGGATGTCACTATCATTGCCACCAATTGCTACATACATTTGTAGAAACTCTATTGCCATAGGAAACTTTCTGAGATCCTTTGCACAACCACCACCAACTTTTCAAGGAAAATCCAATTTGTTCTTGTTCATTGGAGCTACCCTCCTAGGGGTGGGATCAAAGTTAACATTGATGGAAGCTTCATTGATCCTAATGCAAGGGTTGGAGGGGTATTCAGAAATGACAGTGGGGAATGTTTACTCTACTTTCAATCTCCTGACTGGGCTGAGGACCCTTTGGAAGCAGAAGCTCAAGCTATTTTTTGGGCAGTGTTCATGGCCTAAAAATGTAGCTAGAACCAATTAATTGTTGAAATAGATTTGCTGACCTTAATCAACATTCTTGATGGAAGGATACCTACCCCTTGGTATTTGATTTATTGGATTACTAACATACAATCCTTGAGCCTGGAGCTTAGGATATCACTTTCTCATACATATAAGGAAGGTAACAGACCTGCACATTGGCTTGTCAATGCTGGCCTACACTCTCAGACTCCCTTGATAGATACTTGCACCACTTCGTTAGATTTACTGTTGAAAGGAGATCTTGTTGATCTACCTTTCATAAGAGTTTTTTCTGCTTAACTTTTTGGAAGTGCTTTGTTTTTGCCTTCCTTTTTTTTGTAACTCTTTTNGTCTCCTTTTATAAATATATATATATATATATATATATATATATATATATATATATATTCCGAACAAAAGCATAAAAGCAAATAAATAACAATAAATATGTAAACACTTGGTTTAATGTCGTCAGACCGATATTCCCAATCTTTATTTTGGGTGATCCAATATTACAGTCACTTTAAGAACTGGTCTCTGACCATCATAATATAGTTTTAGTCTGTATCCATTCACTTTAAATATCCTTCCAGTCTTTGGATATTCATTATTAGAAGCTCCATAAGAAATAGAATTTTACAATTTTGAATGGCCCTTTCTACCTAGACTTCAATTTTCTGGGAAATAATTTCAATCTTGTATTGTATAATAAAACTTCTTGTCCAGACTCAAATTCCTTCTTTATTATCTTCTGATCATACCATTCTTTCATTCTTTCTTTATAAATTTTAGCATTATCGTAATATTCATTCTTAATTTCTTCAAGCTCATTCAATTGCAATAATCTTTTCTCACGAGCATCTTTCAAATTGAAATTGAACTCCTTAATTGCCCAATAGGCTTTATGCTCAAATTCTACCAGTAAGTGACAAGTTTTACAAAAAATCAATCTATCCAAGGACATTCCTTTAGGTTTCTTATAAGTTGTCATGTAAGCCTAAAATGCAGTATCTAATCTAGTATAACAATCCATTTTATTATGATTCACACTTTTTTTTTTAAATTCTTTTAATTTCACGATTAGATACATCTATTAAACCACTAGTCTGGAGATGATAAGCAGTTGCAATTTTATGCATAATATTATATTTTTCCACCAACCTTGCAATTTTTTTATTCCTGAAATGAGATCCTCCATCTAAAATAAATATTCTCGACATTCCATATCTTATAAAAATATTTTTTATTAAAAATTTTGAAATACTTCGAGCATCGCATTATAGTAAGTGATTGCTTAAATCCATTTTGAAACATAATACACTGCAATCAATATATACATATTTCCAAATGAAAGCATAAATGGTCCCATAAAATACAATACTCATGCATCAAAAATTTCAATTTCCAAATTAAAACTAAGAAGCATTTCCTTTATTTTGGAAATAAAACCTACTCTTTGACACTGATCACATGAGTAGGCAAATAAAATCCAGATTGCAAAATTTAATGAACAGTTCTATCATTCCCAAAATGACCTCAAAATTCAAAATCATGAAATTTTTTGATAATTTCCTGAATTTCTTTATAAGGCACACATCGTCTCATTACAAAATCTTTGCATTGTTTGTACAAATAAGGATCATCCTGAAAATAAGATTTTGCATCGTGAATGAATTTCTTTTCCTATTATTTTGTCATTTTATATGGTAAAATACCACTAACTCTATAATTCACAATATCAACATACAATTGTATTTCCCATTTTTTTACAGCATAAAGTTGTTCATCAAGAAAATTTTCATTAATTTCTTTTTTCAAATCAAGTGTTTCTTCCCGTTCCAACTAGATGAATGGAAATTTGATTTTCATCTCCTTTTTTATCCACTACTACAAAATCAAACTCTTTCATAAGAAGTGCCCATCTAATTAATCTTTGTTTTACTTCCTTAATTTGCTTTAAATATTTAGTAGCTGAGTTGTCAGTATGCACATCACATTTAGCTCCAATTAGACCTAAACTTATCATAAGCATAAATAATGGCTAAAAACTCTATTTTAGTAGTGTTATAATTAATTTGAGCATCATTAAGAGTATTACTAGCATAGTGTATAACTTTAAAAATCTTATCACATCTCCACCCTAAAATAACTCCAATTGCATAATCGCTTGCACCACACGATAATTCAAAAGTTTTCTCCCAATCAGGTGAAATAATTATCAGAGTAGTGATCAATATTTCCTTTAAAGTTTAAAAGGCTTTAAGGCACTCTTGGTTAAAATCAAATTTTGTGTCTTTTTCCATAAGTTGGTATAAAGGATTAGTAATTTTTGAAAAATCTTTTAATATATCGCCTATAAAATTCAGCATGTTCTAAAAAGTCCTAACTCCTCTTACAGTAGTAGGTGGAGGTAGGTTAGATATAACCTGTATTTTTGTAAGATCTACTTTCATGCCATTTTCTGAAATTTTATGCCCAAGTACAATTCTTCCTGCAACCATAAGTTAACATTTTTTTTCCAGTTTTATACGAGATTAGTCTTTTCACATCATTCTAGAACTTTCTCTAAATGATTTAGACATATTTCAAATGAAGTTCCGAAGATAGAAAAATTTTCCATAAATACTTCAATCCCTTTTTTAATTAAATCACTAAAAATTGACATCATACATCTTTGAAATGTTGCATGTGCATTACATAATTTAAAGGGCATTCACCAAAAAACAAAAGTTCCATGAAGACTAGTAAATATTGGTTTCTCTTGATCCTCTTAAGCAATAGGTATTTCATGCTAACCGGTATATCCATCTAGAAAACAAAAATATATGTGTCTAGCTATTTTATCCATCATCTGGTTCAAAAAGGGTAAAGGAAAGTGATCCTTCCTAGTGGCAGAATTTAATTTTCTATAATCTATGCAGATCTACCATCCTATGATTTATTTTGTTAGTATTAATTCATTATTCTCTTTTGTCACAACAGTCACACATCCTTTCTTTGGAACACAATGAATTGGACTTACCCAAGCACTGTCTGAAATAGGTAATATTATTCCAGCAACTAACCCTTTTAAAATCTCTTTCTTAACAACTTCTTTCATCATAGGATTTAATCTTCTTTGAGGATCAGCTCTTGGTTCATGTTGATCTTTCAATAAAGTTCTATGCATACAAATTGAAGGACTGATTCCTTTAATATCAACTAATGTCCATCCAAAGGCTTTCTTTTATCTTCTTAAAGTTTCTAAAAATAATTTTTCTTGCGTATCAGTTAATTCTATGGTAATGTTGATAAATCTCTTAAGAATGCTAACTTTAAATGTGTAGGGAGTGTTTTAATTTCTAATTTAGGTAGTTTCTTAATAGGTGAAATCAAATTCTTGTTATCATCTATAGGATCTAGCATTTCACATTTTTCTTAAGCATAATCCAAATCTTCATTACTCACTTCTGTAGATTAATCTTAAATTTTATTCTCATATTCATATTCCAAATATTCTTTTTTCAAATTTCTTTTCGAATGTCTTCATGAAATATTTATGGCTTAAATATTCATTAATATTCATTCTAAAGTATTCAATCTCTTGCTCTTTTGTAGGGTATCTCATTGATTTTGCAATATTAAATGTAACATCTTGATCACTAACTCTCACAGTTAGTTCTCTTTTCTACACATCTATCAAAGCTCTTCTAGTGTCAAGAAATGGTTTTCCTAAAATGATAGAAATTTCTTTATCTTCCTCCATATTTAATACTATAAAATTCACAGGAAAGATAAATTTATCAACTTTTTCCAAAACATCTTCTATAACTCCTTTAGGATAGGTAATCAAATGATCAACTAACTTAGTGCTATGATACTAATATTTAATACTATGAAGAGTTACAGTTGTAAGTGAAATATCTCATAAACCAAACCTTTTGAAAATTGATAAAGGCATAAGATTAATACTGGCTCCTAAATCACTTAAAGCTTTTCCAAAAAATCTTTCGTCAATAACACAAGGAATAGTAAAACTACCAAGCTCTTTAAGTTTTTTAAGAAGATTCTTCTAAATTGTAGCACTACACTCCTCACTTAGTGCAACAGTCTCAGTATCTACAAACTTCATTTTTTTATTAAGTATATCCTTCATGAACTTCACATAGCTTGACATTTATTCCAAGGCTTCAACAATTAGAATGTTTATAGTTAATTTCCTCAATATTTCCAAAAATTTTAAAAATTGGTTATCTCTATTTTTCTACTTCAATATTTGAGGAAAAGGAGGTGGTGGTCTTTCTACAGTGATTTTCGTTGGTTTAATAGGACATTCTGACTTGAAATGAAATCTTCACTAGATTTTTCATTTTCCACCTCATCTTTTCTTACTTCAACTTCCACTTCCTTTTGAACTTTGGTTTTCAATTCTTTTCCGCTTCTCAGTTGAATAGACTTAATTTTCTCTTTGTTTTGATCTTTAGGATTTACTTCAACATTACTAGGCAACGTTCATGAAGGTCTATTGCTAAGTGCCGTAGCAATACATCCCAATTGATTTTCCATGTTTCTAATTACATCTCCTTGACTTTGTATTTGACTTCTCATTTTTAATATTAATTCCTCCATTGACACCTTCTTCTCCTTACTCTGCATATTATTAAAACCTGGAGGGTAATATGGTTTATAATTTGGATTTCCTTGATTGTTGGAGTTTCCTAAGGGGTTTACAGCATTGTTTCCCCATTGCAGATTTGCAGCATTAGAGTTATTATTACTCCAACTAAAATTTGAATGATTCTTACAACCAAGATTATAATAATTGGCATAAGAATTATTAGAATGATTATTTATTGCATTTAAGGTCTCATAAGAAGATTGAGATTCTATCATTTGTCCCAAGAGACTTCCTCAAGCACAGGTAGTGTTTAAGTATAATTCATTCCATATTGATCTATCTTTTTTGATATAACAACTATTTGGGCAGCCAACATAGATATCACATCAGAATCATGAATACTAGTTACTCTTTAAGGATTTACCCTTTCAGGGGGCCATTAAAAATTATTAGTAGTCATCTCTTCAATTAAAGAATATGCTTCACGAATGGATTTGAAATTAATGATCCACCAGCAGCAACGTCCATTATCATTCTAAGAAATTCAACCAATCCATTATAAAAACTTTGAATTATTAACCAATCTGAAAAAACATGGTGTGGACACTTCCTAAGGAGATCTTTAAATCTTCTCAAGCTTCATATATTGATGCCCCTTCAAACTAACAAATAGATGTAATATCATTTCTAGGCTTAATAGTTTCTTAAGGTGGGAAATATTTATATAAACTTTTTTTGATAAGTATCCCAAAGTTTTGATAGACCTTGGTGCTAATGAGTTTAACCACATCTTAACTTTATCCCTTAGTGAAAAAGGTAAAAGTTTAAATATGACAGCATCATTCGACACCCCATCATATTTAAATTTAGCACACAATTCTAAAAAACTACCAAAGAGTATGTTAGGATCTTCAGTTGTTGGTCTCCCAAATTGATTATTCTAAACCAATTAGATAATATCAAGTTTTAGATCAAATTAATTGGCAGCTACAGCAGAGTTTTATATACTCAAATGAATTTTATCTACTGTAGGATTAACATAATCTCTTAAAGGTCTCTGATGATGTTCATTTTCATTTCCAGCATTACTTAAGTTGCAAGTCATTTTGCTAAAATTATATCTCTTTTTGTTTTTTTCAAGTTTTTCTAATATATTTTTCTAACTCCAAATCAAGGTACTAAATCTTGAGATCATAAACTATGCATAAACAAACACAATAAGCAATTAAAATAAGCAAACACACTAAAATATGAAGATAGTCAAATTAAATAACAAAATTTTTTTTAAGTTAAAGTAAAATTATTTAAATTATAAAATAATTTACTAACAGTTTCCATTACTTCCACGGAAAAGGCACCAATAACTTGATGTGAGTCAGATTTGTGTGTGTTTTCTTAGCAAATATTTTTCAATGTTACAAAATATACACAACAGTAATAATAATTTTATCTTTTAAAATCTTTAAACTGCTAAATCCCCTAATAATAACGCAAGTATACGTATCACTCAAGTAATAAAGTTCTCTACTGGAGTCTTAGATATCGATCCCACAGTGAAGTTGGAAATGCTTATAGATAAATTCTTATAATTATAATGTAAATCACAATTTAAACTACAAAATTGAAGTACTAAATTTGAATCTAAAGTATTAGAGTAAATGCTAAATAAAATGCAGTTAAAAGTGCTAAGTTAACTAAACTAATTGCGAAACTTTCAAAAGTAAACTTACGAAAACTAAAAAAAGTTTTTGTGATGGAGAGTTCAAATTTAAGAAAGCGTCATTACCCTTTATAATGAATATATGAATTGTGAAGAAATTAAAATCATTTGAAAATATATAAAATTGGTTTGTGTGAATAAGGAGCAATCTTATTTTTTCACCCTCTTCCATGCGCATAAAGAACATTGAATAATCTTGAGTTTGGATCCTAATATCAAGGTTAGGCTGGAAGGATATCGGATGTCATTCTAGAGCTCCAACTACTCCCTCACCTGATGGCTAACAATCTAGCATTAGTTTCCAATCAACTGGACCAATTTGGGAATTTTAATCTGTCACCTTAAAATCTCCAATTCTTCATCCAACAAATTATATTTCCCTATTTATTTGCAACTCCATGAATGACATCCTCTCACATGAAATTAAATGTGATTCTTACTATTTTGTATAAATTATTACTCTTTTGGAACATATGTTTCTCAATACATTTTAACATTTCAATTGGTCAGATCCAAATGTAAATGAAGATCGGAGTTCATCACAAATTATTGACATTTAAACTGTCTAAAACAAAACCAATTCTTCACAAAATCATATCTCAAGTTAGAGAGAAAGATAAAGATGACTACTCAAAATTAAAGAGAATGAAACAGCAAAAAATGGATTTCATATATAAAATAAGTTTACAAAAATAAAGAAGTAAAAGACACAACTTATCTCACAATCCTTCCCAAGCAAATCCCTAGAAGTTTTCTTCAAGAACTTTCCCTCTTTACAAGAACTCTCAATTCTCTCTCAGAAGAGTAATGAAGAATAAATTTCTCACCTTCCCTCTCCTCTTACAATCCTTGAAGAAAATCTTCAAGCCCTTGACTTTCTCTCTCTCTCTCTGTCTTACTTTCTTCAAACTCTCTCTCTCTCTCTCACGCCTCTTTTAGCCCCCCTTTGATGCCCTAGATTTCCCTCTCTTTTTTTCGAGGCTGCCTCCCTCCAAAAAGGAATTCAAAATTCTCTTTAAAATTCTATCCAAAATTTAACTCTTTTGAATTTTAAAAAGCATGTTTATTGATCCATGAGACATATCCCTTCATAAAAGAACCTTTCAAGGTGTCTAGATGCATTGAATTGCTCCATGGGGCGTTTAGAATAAGTGGCCCCTTTAAAATTTATGCAAAAGTTATCTGAAACCACCTTAATTTGCAAAAAGTCATCTCTAGCACCTCAGACACTGATTATGGCGCTTCAGGAGCCAACTTGCTTAAGACCGCATTATTCTGGGTTTTTGCGCTTTAGGCACCAAATCTGGTGCTTCAGGCACTAGTTCTCTACAAAATGGCATTTTAGGCATCAATTCTGGCGCTTCAAGCGCCAGCTCTCTGTAAAGTGGCGCTTAAGGCGCAAAAACCTCAAAATTCATTGTTTTGACTCCAAATTTTATCCTTTTTGCTACTTTGGCTCTAAATGCCTAAAATTGATATACCTGCAACAAAAACATGAAAATATCCTTCTTTAAAGTGCAATATCACTAAGAATAAGTATAAAATGTATACTTAAAACAACACATTATTTTGGTGTATCACACATCAAATTTCAGAAAATGATATGGAAGTTGACCCTACAAAAATTCAAGTGATCACTAATTTACCTTACCCAAAAAGTGTGAGAAAAATTAGGAGATTTTTAGGATAGGATGAATTCTATAGGGGGTATATTAAAGACTTTTTTAAAATTGCTAAGCATCTATTCCATTTGCTTGAAAAAGATATAATTTTTTTATTTTTATAAAGAGTGCCACCAATTATTATTTCACTAGATTGGGAAAAACTTTTTGAATTAATGTGTGATGCAAGTGATTATGCAATTGGAGTTGTTTTAGGAGAAAAGCATGATAAGATTTTCAAAGTAATCTACTACCCTAGTAGAACTCTTAAATAAACTTAAATTAATTATACCACAACTAAGAAAGAGTTTTTAGCAGTAGTATATGCTTTTCATAAATTTAGATCATACTCAATTGGAACTAAATGTGTTGTGTATAATGATCATTCTGCCATTAAATATTTAATGAAAAAAAGGATGCAAAACCAAGACTGAAAACATGGACACTTCTTTTGTAAGAATTTGACTTTGAGATAGTAGATATGAAGGGAGCTGAGAATCAAATTGTTGATCATTTGTCCAGGCTTGAATTGGAAAAACCACTCTATTTTGAGATAATAGATAAAAGTTGTTGTTTTACCTCGATGTGATGCTCAAAGTGTTGCAAAGATTTTAAGAATGAACATATTTTGTAGATTTGGGATACTGAGAGTGATCATAACTGACGGGGGAATTCAATTCAGAAATGCAATGATAGAAAAATATCATATCAATCATTAAATTGCTATTGTTTGTCATCATCAGACAAGTGGTTTAGCTAAATTATCCAATCGTGAAATTAAAAGAATATTAGAAAAATCTATGAATCCAACCAAATTAGATTGGACAGTAAAACTTGACTATGCTTTGTGGGTGTATAGGAATGCATACAGAACTATTATAGAAATGTCCCCATACACGATAATATTTGGCAAAGCTTGCCTTTTACCAGTTGAAATTAAGCATCAAGCATATTGGATTAATGAATTTAATTGCAACTTAAAGGATGCTAGTGAGAAAAGATTGTTGCAATTAAATGAGCTTGAAGAGATAAGGAATGAATCTTATGAGAGTGTTAAGATTTATAAAGAAACGATGAAGATGTGACATAATTAGAGGATTCTTACTAGTAATTTTAAGCTAGTGCAACAAGTTTTGCTATATAATGAAAGGTTAAGATTATTTCCAAGAAAACATAAGTCTAGGTGGATGGGTCCATTTACTGTGATAAAAGTTTATCCCTATGTAACTGTGGATATCAAAGATCCTAAAACTGATAAAATATTCAAAGTGATGGTCACAGGCTGAAACCCTACTTTTTTAGGGGATCAACTTAAATTGAATGATCTTATGTTATTGGGTAAACCAAAATAAGCATTGGATATGTCAGACTGATGATGTTAAACCAAGCGCTTTATGAGAGGCAACACATAGTTATATGTGTTTGTTTTGAAAGTTATGTCGTTGTGTTTGATTTAGGAAATTTTTGAAGTATTTTGAATATAAAATAATTTATTAATGATTCTAAGACCTTAAAAGATGACTTAGACTTGTTAGAATGATTTTTTGGATGTTAAGCTGGCCTGTGCTAAATTAAGCACTAGCTCTTAAGCGCCAACATTTGGTGCTTAAGCGCGATAGTTTACTAAACGTGCTAAATTACATTTTTATAAGTTTTAAATGTGGTTTAGTGGGTCTAAATGTGGGTTAGTGGTCTGAGTACATGTCTAGGGATTTTAGGCATGATCTAGAGCCTATAAATAGAAGGTATGAGGAGAATTCTCACCACACATCAAATTTAACCCTAAATTCTAAGTGAAGAATGAGAGTTCTTGGAAAGATGTCTCTTGGGAGAGTGATTTGAAGAAGAAGGGGGAAGCTATGAAGAAGAAGTTCATTAGTCAGAGTGCCCAAGAGTTATACAACAGTTTCATAGCCATTATTATTGAAGGGATAATAGAGAAAATCACAAAAATTGAGGCTAAAGTTGCTTCAATTTAAGTGAAAGTGATGAAAGTTAACGAACATATGGACCATATGGGATGAAAACTTAAGATGTAATTTAGCCATAGCAGTTTTGCTGAAGAAGTGGACAAGGCTATCTATTTGAAAAACAAATGGATTGAAGAAGACTCAACCAGAGTTCTTCACCACCATTCGTTCTATCAGATTTATATTTCAAATGCCCAAGAGTGAGTAATGTAGTGTGGAATTAAGTTCTTTGTTTAGTGTTTGTTTATGTTAAGTGTTTGTTTGTTAGTGTTAATTTTATTTTGTGTGTTTTTAATGTTATGAGTTTTTAGTGTTTGTGTTTTGGAACTATCTTATCCAATACTCTTTAGATTGATGAATTAATAAATTTTTATTTGTGTGAAATGTTGTGTTATTTTGTGTTGAATCAAATTAGTTAAGATTGGTGAATCTTGAGGAAGAGGAGAGTTTAAAGGAAAGAAAATAGTTATTAAGGATTTGAAAGACCATTTAGGAGTTGTTGACTTAAGCTAGAAGTGCATTTTAATTAAGATCAAAAATATCAAAATTTGTGCACTAGCACTTAAGCGCCAAGACCTCGCGCTTAAGCGCAGGCTAACCCAAGAGATTAGCACCTAAGCGCTAAACCATTTGCACTTAAGTGTCAGTTCACGTAAACCGGTTTGGGAACGGTTTAAAGTCAAATTTTGGGCTAAAAACTCCATTTTTTCCCCAACTTCATCTCCTACCTTCGCCTATCGCAAGTTTGGGAGCTAGAGCATCATCATAAATGAAGATTTCTTGGTGGTTTTAAGAAAAATTGTTATATTTGATCTTCTTGAGGTAAGAGCTTCACTTCTATGTAATTTTTTTTAATTTTCACCATGTATTTTGAGTGCATTATGGATTTGACCAAAAATCACTATTCATGGTGAAAATTTGAGAAAAAACTATGGAAAATACATAAAATTGATAGTTTAAGCTTTTAGGTGTTGAGTTTAATGTTTTAGAGTTGAATTTTAAATTTATTGTGAATTTTTTATGATTTTTAGAAATGGACCCAAGAATGAAGAAGAGCAAAGTAAAAGCTCATTTTGAATCAAACAAGTTCGTTAGTTCGAGAGCTCAGGATCGATATAGTGATACACTGCAATTGAGGAAATTGATCCTTGAGAAATGTTTAAAGAGTCCAGGTGGAGTAATAAAAGATTTGATTGTTCTCCAACAGTGGGAGCGTTTTTGTTGTTTTCCAGTTGTGGTCGTTATTTTTTTTGTTCAAGAGTTCTATGTGAATCTCCCTAAAGCTGAAGATGATGGATTCATGGTCTTAGGAAGAAAATATCTTTCTCCTCAAAGGTAATAAACCTATTCTATCAGTTTCCACCTAGGTTTTTATTCAGACTATAGTTTGAATGAGGAGTTGGATGATATCATATCATCTTTGACTAGAGGAAGATAATTAGGTAAGATTACTAATGAAAGAAGATTCAACGTCCCCACGTCAAAGTTGGATGCCACATCAAAAGCGTGGCACTACTTTATTTTTGCTCGTCTACTGCCAACAAACCACCTCAGTGAAGTGGCCCAAGATAGAGCTTCCTTGAACTATTGCATTCATTAGTTCAAGCCCATTGATATTGGAGCTCTTATTTGTAGTACTATCATCAATTCTTCCATTACTGCTACTACTTCAGGTTTGGGATTTGCATCCTTGATCTTTTCTTTATGCCGGTAGGCAGGTGTTAAATTTGATAGCTGGGAAGAAATGTTGCAGCCACTCAAGCCCATTACAAGTGTTAATGTTAAATCTTATTCACATCATTCAATTTTTGGCTGAAGAGGTGGATTTTCTAGCATTTCAGGTACCTCTACATCTTGTGCTTCTACCTCATGTACTTCGACATCTCAAGGTCAGACTTCTGGATCTGATTTATAATCACAATTGTTGTAGAGGATATTGGACAACATCAACTATACTGCTGATAAGGTATTGAATTTGGCAAATTTTCATATCATATAGATGGATATATGAGGATAAATTCCACTCATCGATGGAAAACCTCTTGAGAGGAGACCAAACTATAGTTTTACCTCCATATCCAAAATATCCACATATGAGCCTACAGTTATTTGGCATAGTGATGATAGTGATGCTAATGAGGATCATGATGATTAGACTGAGTTCTATAGTTTATGTGTTTTGTTGTGAAATTTGTGTGGTACGGTTATACTATACTATTGTTTAGTTTTAAACTGTACTTGTTGAGAGTGTTAATTTTGTTTGTGTTTTCTTTTGTTAGACACTGATGTGATGTATTTATGTTCTTGTGAGTAGTTATATTTTATTTTTTTGGTAGTAAATGTATTACCTATGTTGTTTAATATATTTAGTTAGTCTGTGTTGAACTTAATCCTGAATCTTAAGAAGGTTTAGAATGTTACTGACTTTGACTTAAGAACATCATGTTTAAAAATTTTAATTTACTACCAGATATTTTCTTTCTGTTGTAGTTGTGAGTTTTTGTTAGTGTGTTTATTTACTTTTATATTATACTCCACTGCATAGAGTTCTAATGAATCTCTATATGTTAAGTAAAGTATATTTTGATCAATTAATTTTTACTCATGTTTTTAATTTTTTTACTTGTATATTTACAATGTAAAAATTCATGCAAGCATGTTATTTTTAGTTTTCATTCATGACTATATAAATATGATGCTAAAATGTTTTATCTTATTAAAAATTTAAGTTTGGGGGGGGGGATGAAAAATTTTCTAAAACTTGAAGTTTATTTGTTCTCAAATGTGCTACAAATAATTTTGGTTTTAATTTGAAAAAAATGATTATGTATATGAAGTTATATTAGGAAAATAAATCTTTGAATATAGAAATGAGTAAGAGAATGTAGTTAAAGCCTATAGTAATGAAGAAAAACTTAAAGTTAATTATTTTTAGTGAGGAAATGATAAATATTGTGTAACTATCTTTAGTAAAGTGAAATGTATTTTTGAAAATTTTAGAAGGGTTGACTTTTATTTTCAATGCTTAAATTTTTTTTATTAACAATGATTTTCAAAACAATTATTATATTTTTAAGTAAAAGATTTATATGAGAACTTTGCTTTAGGAAAGGAGGACTGGAATTTAAAATCATTAAAGGCCTATCCAGATATAGTAATCCTCACCATTGAAAAAAAAATTGAAAAAGGGAGGAGAAGCTTGAGTATTAGTGCCTAATCAAAAATTGGTTCAACATCTAATCTTCTTAAAATATAAGACTTGAGAAACTCTTAAGCTTAAGGATATAATATAGTAAGTATAATTATTCTTAATAAAAATTTTTAAGTGGATAAGATAGAATGCCTAAACTTCATATTTAAAAGAATTTACAATATTTCTTAACTAGATTGGAACTCAAATTTTCAGACCTCTTTATATTAAAAATTTCAAAACGCTAAGTTCGTCTCATATACTATTTTTTTTTAAAATTGGACTAGTATATTTCTACATCAAAATTTTATAATATTCTAAAGAAACTCATTTACATAATCTACTTATTTTGGTTGTAAAGGATTGGAGTGTCACTTGACAAGTAACATTTTAAGTTTGGTGGAGTTTGATACACCTAAAATATAGTCTTTATGTATACATTTTTATACCTATTTTTTAAGATATCGCACTTTAATAAAATGTATTTGTGTGTTATTCTTTCAGGTACAATCAAATGGATGAAAAATGGCGAAAGGAGTGAAAAGGATTAAATTTGGAACAAAAATGAAGAAGGTGTGAAATTGATCTACGGTGCCTAAGCGCATAGGATTTGCACTTACGCGCCATTGAAATATAAAGAGTTATGCCTAAGCACCCAGTAACCCGCACTTAAGTGCCAGAAGTAATTACTTGATGATTCAATGAATTTGGATGAATTTTTTAAGAGGTGTTTGAAGCAACCCTTGGTGAAAACATGATAAATAGTTAATGGAAACAAAAATTCATTCAATTGGCTTTTCAAATGAGGCAACTTCTAAAAATTTCATTGAATATGGACACATTTTGAAGAGACACCAAGAAACCTTTTGAAAAATTATAAAAGAAGACTTGGATTGAGAAGAAGAGAATCGAGCGCCAACCCCCATTTCAGTCACCATACTCTGCCACCCATAGCCGTCGCCGCCACTTTTTTTTTTTAAGTTGTAATTTGTATTGTAAGTGAAGGAAGAGATTCAAAGGAACCTCAAAACTTTGGTGCAGAGGATTTGAGATAAGATTTTTTCTTAGTGACTACAGTTGGTTTTAATTTAGACTTATTGTTTGTTTGCATGATTTCAACTTTCAAACTCAAGTGTTGTTGTGTTTTCTTCATGAGTTCTGAGTAGTTTTCTTTATATTTTTCCTTAAAATGATAAGTGATTAAGTGTTGGATGAAAGTTGTGTGAAGTATTATTCTTTAATGTTGGAAGAAGTTGTGATGATTTTAAACCTTATATTTTATTTACTTCTTGATTTGGCCAATTAAGATGTTAATACCTGTTGTGAGAACATGTAAGATCCAAGATGGTATTGTCTTAGTCAACAAATGGTAAGAATCACATGACATTGTATGGATGAGAATGTAATACATATGATTGAGTGCAAATAAATAGGGAAATAAACTTTGAAGGGTGTAGAAGTAGAGGACTTTAGAGTGTCATGTTAAAGCCCCGAATTTGATTTATAGTTTTAGATTTTGATACGAGATGTTCGCTCCCAGGTGATAGGAGAAGAGGCAACTCTAGAGTGAGAGCTAGTATCTTCCTCACCTAGCCCATCTTCAAGATTATCCAAACTATAAATTAGTTAATGTTATTTATAGCATCACTAGTAAGGGTAAGAAATATTATTGCTCCTATTTGGCACAACACAATTTGAATACTTCCACAATAGAATTTCTATACTTGTTGTTGATTCATATAAAGAAAAAGATATTTTATTTATATTGCTTTCATCTTACAAATATCTAGTTAAGTTAGTTATTATTTGCTTTATTTTTAATTATCAAAAATTACAAAAAAAATTGAACATTCATTCCTATTATAGTATCTAGAGTTTAAGTAAGAATATTTTGCTAAGTAGAATTTGTTATCTAGATTCTCTTGCTTTTTAATTGCATATAGTAGTTTTCTCTATGGGTTTGATATTTGGAGCTTAATTAAAAAAGTGTTATTTTACTTGATATTGATATGTATACTTGTGTAGTATCCCATATTTAAATATAATAAGTGTATTCTTATTTGTTTCAAAGTCAAGTTTCTGTCTAGCCGTTGCTGGTGATCAAGTTTTTGGCACGGTTGCAAAGTAAGAATTATAAGTAAGGAAAAATTAATAATATAATCGCATACATCGCATTAACATATACATGAAGAGTTGGGGTCAGTAAAATGAGCCAAAAATTGCAATGTACGTGGTTGGAGAGTCAAAGATCATAGTGTCTTAGGACTCAAAATTATTTGTCCCTTGCCCTAGGTGATCAATAGGGCTAATGTTCCCAATGTGTCCTTTCTCTAGAAAAATCATAGTGGCTCAGAGGTGGCCATCAAATGGGTGGAACCTAGACTCATCTTATCAAAAACTGACTTAAATATGATATTTATTGAGCTTTCAGTATCAATTAGTATGCTGTCAATTTAGAAGTCATCAATGAGAACAGAGATGACAATGGCCTCATTATAAGGGTTTTCCTTAACAAACAAATCTTTATTTGTAGAGGAGATCATGCATTATAGAGATAAGATTGTTGATTATTTTTTTCTTGGATAAAGCCACTTCATACTAGCTCAGTGAGTGTGTTTAGTTCTAAAGCTCCCCCTCAGCGATGGTGGATATGACATCCATGATGTGAATGGCTTGAGATTGAGGGGGCTCATTACATGCTCCCTCCGCTGGTGTCTTTCCCTGACACTAGGTGTTAGCTTTAGTTTCTATAAAATTTTTGAGTTTCCTGATACTAATCACCTCTTCAATTAAACTTTAGAGATTTTGAAACTCTTTTGTGTCATTCCCATAGTCACGGTGGTGTGTACAATAATTGATGGGGTCTCGCAGGTTGCCCCTGCCTTCATAGGTGGTGCCTTCTTTTTTTTTCATTGAATGCTTCTATTATTTCCACCATTGAGGCCATTAGAGGAGTTAGTTAGGAAAATTTTTGGAAATGAGGCAACCACTTCTCCTCATATCAGATCGCTCGCTGCTTGAGGTATTTGTAAGAATTTTTCTAGGTAGACTCTCCTGTCCACCATTTCATGGTTTTGAAGTGGGCTTCAATCATCAAAAAGAGTTCTATTTGAAAGGTGAGGGTAGGTTCTCTATCTCTATTTCCCCCTTTCTAAGCTTCTCAATGGTGGTGACAGTTAATTTAATCGCTCCCGGTAGGTAGGAGAGTATTCTTCTGTGTGTTTATGATTATTGACGAGCTCTGACAAGTTAGCCAACATTTTAGGGTCTTGCAGCCACGGTGGATATGACAATGGTCCCTCTTTCAATCCTTAGGTGAGGGTACGGCGACTGTATGCTACAGGTCTCAGACCTCCATTATCTCTATTTGGGCGAGGCTAACAAAAGCTCATAAAGACTTGCTATGTCCATGACACAACTATAGGCGGGCTGCTTTCTCTTGTGAGGCTTCGGCACACTGGAACATTATACAATGAATATTCTCTTAAACTCTACAATTTAGCTTATTTCTCCTAGTGGTAAGTTGATGAACCATTAGAGGGTCGACTCTCTTAGAGTTGTGAAAAAAAAAGACACTTTAGTGCGTTACTTATCCTAAGCGAAAAAATAGCTGACTCAAGGGAAATAATGTGATTGGTTCAGTCTGACTGTCCTTGGTATGACTCCATGGTTGACATCTTGAAGTGCTCTAGTGGCTCGAGTTCATAGATTTTCCTGGAGATGGCATTCTCCGATTGTGCGGGACTTGATGCCCAATTCGTTTGTATCTTCGGTGGTCGAGAGGCACTGAGCATGTGTTCTTGGGATAACAAGTATCATTTCCCTCTTAAGGGACTAGTGATGCCCTCCTCTTGTTTGGTCCTTTCATCCTTTGTGGAAAGTGAGATGTCACAATTCACAATGGTTGTATCATTTCTTGTGTTAAAGTATCTCTAATGACTTCTAGCATGTATTCCTTAAGGTTATTGATTATTTCAATCATAAACTTCAAGTTATAATCCATATCATTGGTAGTCTCTTGGTATTTTGGTTCTTCTCCTTGAGTTGTTGATCTTCTTGTTTGTAGAATGATCCACGCTCACCATAACTTTTAGGATGTTGAACCCAAATCGGTTGTTGAATCACACCTACAAAATATAATGTAAAAGTTTAACGAAAAAAGAGAGAGAGTATGGAGATATATATAGATTTAGGAATTAAGTATTATGTTCTTAAAGTCCAACCATCAACATCTATTACATTTAATGTTCTTATATTTATAGAGAACTAGAATACTTGTGAAATGACAAATATGATCTTGACATCTTTTTTGTTTGGTCGATCTTATTTAGTCGACCTTTGGTCAAGTTTTTCACTTAACGTTAAGCGTCTGTCAGTTTTTGCCTGATCCACTCTCGAGTCGATTGATCATCCAAGTTGGTTGTCTCTCAAGTTGACCAGCACTTTGGTGGATTTCGGATTAGTCGCTCGACTAATCCTCAAATGATTGGTTTCTTCTTATATTGGAAGTTCCCATCTCATATGGCTCTTCCAACATGTTCCTGATGTAGGACCATCTGATATTATCAAGCATAATTTCCTTGCACACACACACA
Organism: Phalaenopsis hybrid cultivar; assembly: GCA_002079205.1. Taxonomy (NCBI): domain Eukaryota; kingdom Viridiplantae; phylum Streptophyta; class Magnoliopsida; order Asparagales; family Orchidaceae; genus Phalaenopsis; species Phalaenopsis hybrid cultivar. The sequence goes on from JXCR01139439.1 coordinate 36,218, forward strand.
CACACACAGATATATATTATCAAATTATGTGATCAGTAATAATAGAAAATATATTTTAAACAATGATGGATTTTATTTTCTAGTTGAGATGTGCAATGGAGTAGTATAGGGCTCATATCGTTGTAGATTCAAAATAAGCTAAATAAAATAATAAAGTTAGTAAAAAATGTATCATTTAGTTAAATGAATGTAAAAGGTAACATAGATTTTAAGATCCAAAGTAATTCAATATGCTAATCGTGTTTTTCACACATGAGACTAATGAATAAATTCAAAAGATTTTCATACATAAGAAATAATAAATCAAAATGTGACTAAAGTAAGGCATAAACAAAAGAAGTCACAATCAATTTAAATCCAAAAGTTCAAGGGTATAAATGAGGGATAATCACATAATGATTTTAAATGAAACTAAATAGGTACTATCATGCGCCTAGATAATTTTCAGTCATATAAATCAAATAATACTATCTATTAAATTCAAGGATTTTCTTAAAAAATATTTGTCCAAGCAATCGGATACTTTCTTAATAGCAAATCAAAGGGTGCAAATTGATGAACGAGCTATTCACATAAGAACAATAGCAAGTACCGATTATGGCTTATACCAATAATCAATATAAACGGCTAACTATGTTTATAGATCAAGGAGCAAATGAGAGAGGGAAAGACTGGGTTGGGTATGTACAATGCATTGTCACCCTGACTTCTATACAAAATTCCAATGGCTCCCAGAGGTGGCAGAAAACCTATGCATTTGCATAGTTGATCTTCTTCTTTACTCTTTTTTTTTTCTTTTTTTTTTTTTTTTTTTTTTTTTTTTTT
>JXCR01139439.1:37074-51813 GCA_002079205.1 Phalaenopsis hybrid cultivar
CCTTTACTAGCCAGTTCAATATTTTGAAACATGAAAGATAAAGTGTATAGAAGTTGAGGATAAAACATTTATATTACTTTTAATATTATATCATGTTTACAAACATGTCATTATATTTTTTTATTAAACAAATCAACATAGTAAGCCAACTAGTTGAAATGAGGCTAGACCTGGACATTGGGCAAGTGGTCCGGCAGGCTCACCATAAGCCCACTTAAAATGAGTTGGTTTAGCTGTAGAAAAATAAAAATTTTGCGACCGGAGCCTGCTTTGAGTTAGCAAAGCCAGAAATAGCTAAAATCATGTAGAACCTGACTTGAACAACCCTTTTTATTTTTAATTATTCATTCGTAAACGGCAAATCTCTCGCTCCCTGTGCTTGCGCCCTACCCTAACATCACTAAATGTTTTCACCAATCACCGTGATCTTTGGAATGGAGAGTCAAGGAGGAATCCAAAAGAACATCCCCTCCTTTTAGGCTTACAAGCGGACTAGGCTGCTCTGCTTACGGCGGCCTTACTCTTAAGATCGATCTACCTTCTTTTTCTTCGTCTTCATTTGCTTATATAGATTACATATAAATATTTTAAAATGGAATAATTTTCTATGATTTGATGCAATATATGAATGCCTGATAAAAATCAGATCAGAAAGGAACATGGATGCTTGCCAAATTTAGTTTATAATCCTTAACTTTGACAAAGGTGAGCTATTTCTAACAATTTATATGATTTGATTTTGGATTTTGACTACTTATTTATTTTCATACTATTTTTTGCATGATTAGCCCAAAAAAAATCCATGAGGCTTGTTCCTTAATGGCCCGCAAGACTGTCCAACCCATTTAGTGTCTAAATAGAAACCGGGCCCAAGCCTGACTCAAACCAGTGTTGACTGGTCCAAGCATGAATAAACCCGACCCACCCTATGTGCATATCAAGATGAGACCAAATCAAACTTCGATAATTTGACTCAGAAGTCAAAAATTGAGCTGACACCAGCCCAGCCAAAACCCCAGAATCTTATCACATCTTTAGGCTTTTGGTTTCATTCCGTTCTAAGATTCCTTCAAGATGAACTGAGAATCAGAGGAGCAAATATAAATGATAAAAAGCAGTAAATGAAGAAAGAATGTCGGACCAAAAATGAAAATTTTCGAAAGAACGAATAAAAAGAAAAGAAAAATATGATCATTGTCCTCCGCTGTGGATGTCCTCAAATATTTGAAGTGCTGCTCAGTACAGAGTTATGCATACATAGCTTAGAATTTCACAAAAAAAGAAAATTAAGTGTGGGGATTTTAGGATGATGTTGATATTTCAGTGAGAATTTTAAAAATGGATGAAAGAGGGTGCTAGATTTGTAAATAGCAGTGTTTTGAGTTCTATGTGTGTAAAGTATATATATGGGACATTTACAATGACGAGGTAATCAAACTCGATCATTTAAAATCCTTAACTTGGTTTCTAACCAATATGTTACAATTTTGAAATCTTATACTTTATATTCAATTATATTACAATATTAACTTAAATGATAGACAACCAAAAAGTTCTTTAGGGCTTGTTTAGGTTCAATTTTATTTTATTTTTTTTTTTGGTCTTTGTTTTAATCTACTTTTTTTTCTAAAAATGAATTAACATGTTCATTAAAGTGTTTAAAATAACTTCTAGGTGTTTTGAGTATTTTTCAAAAAAATCATACATAAATAAAATAATCAGACATATTTTTGTTTGAAATCAAAACATAAGGAAATTATAGAAAATAAAAATAAAAAAACAAACCCAAATGTCCCCTAGTGACACACAAGTATAACTCATCTTGCATGCTTTAGAATTATTTTACACTGAGTTCAATTTATGTACATCAAAAAATGCCAGTATGAAAAACAAAGACATTCACGAACTATAAGAAGGGTAAAGCGGCCTCACAAGCCCTATCATAGACAGTCCAGGAATACATGCCCAACCGAACAGATCTCTATAGCATAGGAGTGGTGCGCCTCAAATGGAAGGGAAAGATCACCTTCGAATGATCTAGCTAATCAGATCCACTGGGAGGAGACCACTACCAATTAACTCGAACAAAATGGGAAAGAGTGAACACCAAGACTATCCGGCAAATAGCTGGCAGGCCTAATGGCCATTTGGTTGCGCAGCCTCCCTGCTCCACCACCTTCCATCAAAAGACTAGTCGACTATATTTTGCGGCCCCACGAGCCGAATTCACGTATGGACTAAAGTACTACCATCATACCTACGTACCATAGGGGTTCAATATGTAATTGTATTAAACCTCCTTCCTATAAATAAGGGCGTCCATTTCATAAATAGAGGTTACGCAATTTTACATTTCAATACAGCATTACTACTCCCCCCTATTTCTCTCTCTCTTTTGACCTCAGACGCTCTATTCATTGGGCATGTCTTCCGAACAGATTCAGATTCAACATCCTAAAAGGTGTGTTGAGCATGGAGTCATGCCATTAACAAGAAAATGAGCATAGAGATCCCATAGAGGAGAAAGTGACGAAAGAATAGTAGCCAACATAGATCCCCCACAAGACAACATAGAGGAACACATGCAGACAGGAAAGTAGGACATGAGGACCTAGATCATGAAACAGGTGACGAGCCAGATCGCCAAAGTCCTGAGGGCCTTCGTAGCCCTAGCATTAACCCGGGCCTCGCAAGCGCAGAAGCCACATCAGGAGGTGGTGCTAGAGCATAATAGCCGGAAGACAAATCCCAGTCCTGAGGAAGCCAACAACTCCTACCACCAAGACAACACGAAATCTGAACGTATGGAAATACAACAAGCAGAGTGGACTGAAGCTTCATGGAACCTGGGTAACACTTTCTCCTTACAAATATATAAACAAGTGACCTAAGAAAAATTCAAACTATCAGCTTTGAAAGCATATAAAGGGCGGTCAAAACCCAATGACCATATTTTCGCATTTGAGTCAGTCGTGTGCTTACTCAAGATCTCAAACGCAATCAAATATCATATGTTCTTCATCTCCTTGAGGTCTTCACCCTCGAAGTGAACTTCCAGCTGGGAGAATTGCATGCTTTACCAATTTTATAAGGTTGTTCTTGGCACAATTCGCCTGCGCCCGGAGACCCACTAAGTATGTCTAGTCTTTGTGGCAACTCAAGCAAAGAGAACATGTTATGCACTCATCTCATATTTCTAGCAGAAAATTTAGAGGTAAGGGACCTTAAAGTCTACGCGGTCGTAGCCTCTTTAAAGAAAGTTTTGAGTTTTAAGTGATTTTTCTAAGTCCTCAGTCTTAGCGAGCCCCGAGACTTAGCAGAACTATTGTAGAGGGCCAACAAGCACATGTTAGCATAGAAAAGCACTCCCAAGAAGGAACCAAAAGGCCGCCCAGACCAGAAAAGAGCTTCTCTCAGTGGAGAGTCAAAGAGGAGGGAGGAACACAAGCTACCCATCCGACAACGTTTCGAAGAAGGTCAGTACTCCCAAAATAATAGAGAAACCGACCATTACCAACAACATAATCGACGGGTAAGAAATGAAGACATTCGATCAATTTGATACAATGAGAGGTTAGTGCAACACTATGATCAGTCATTCAAAGATCACAAGAGCTTGCAAACTACTCCTCTGAGGCCATTGATGACAAAAATTGTGAATGCCATCCAAGGCAAAAAATACTACAAGGAGCCTGCACTGATGAGAGTCAGAAGATTTATCTGAGATGCAAGAAAAGATTACAAATACCATCGAGATCACAGACACAAGACGGGGGAAATCAGACACCTTATGAATCAAATCAAGGTGTTAAACAATGCAGTCTGAAAGAGTTTGTGTTCATAGGACAATCATGCCAGAGACAAGGGAAGATGTTAGCACTGAAGGTCTAGCCTGGGTCTACTCAAACAAATGTCAAGCATATTTTTTGGATAATCCAACGAAGATTATTATTGATTTTTCCTCGTCCCCACCTTTTTGTGCTCTTTACATAAAAATTTTTGGGTTAAATTTACTTTCAGCTATATTAGCAATGTCAGTTCTCCCACCTAGTGTTTGACTAAATCTGCATATAAGATATACAAGTGCCACACTAATAGAAGATCCAAGAATTTTAGGATAGAAAAATGCTCAGGCAACTTGGGGAAAGATGGGGCAATAGGCTAGGAGTTTGGAGAGAAGAATATTGACAAATATCGTGCCAAGATCTCCTGGTTGAGCATTAAGAGAAGACTACCAGTCACAGCCCCATCATAACTCGACTAAACACTTAAAGAAGACTACCACCTGTGACAACAAAATCACTTGGCTGAGCATTGAATGAAGAATGCCAACTACAATGACAAGATCACACGGCTGAGCACTAAAAGAAGGTTGTGTCATCCGTCGCGACAAGATCTCCTGAAAGAGCATTGAATGAAGTTGCCATTCATGACGCCAATTTCACTCAACTGAGCATAAAAACTAAACTGCCAGTCTTGGTGCCAAGAATTCTTAGTTGAGCATTGAATGAAGACTGTCAGTTTTGATGCCAAGATCGCCCGACTGTGCATTAAATAAAGACTATCAGTCGTGATGCCATCGTTGTGCCAAGATCACCCGGCTAAGCTTTGAACAAAGACTGTCAACCGCAGCACTGACATCACCCAAATGGGCACTAAAAGAAGACTACCAGTTGTGGTGCCAAGAACACTCGACCGAGCATTGAATGAAGACTGATGTTCATGGTGTCAAGATCTCCCGGCAGAGCATTGAATGAAGATTGTCGGCCACAGCGCCAAGTTTGTGCAGTTGAGCCTTGTATCAAGGCTATCACGTGGGACGCCAAGATCGCCCAACTGAGAATTAAAAGAAAGCTGACCACCATGGTGCCAAGATCACTAGGTTGAGCACTTAAAGAAGACTGCCAGGCACATCACCATGACTACTCCACTAAGAATTGAAAGAAGACTGTCTTTCACGATGCCAAGATCATCCGACTGAGCACTAAATGATATTTATCAACCGCATCGCCAAAATCACCCAGCTTAGCTCTAATTGAAAGCGGTCAACCTTAGCTCCAAGATCTCTTAGTGGAGCGCTAAGTGAATGCAACCAACCATGGTGTTAAGATCACCCGACAAAGAAGAGACCCACAAATGATCAATTGTAACCCTATGATGTTCTGGATAACTAAAAATGAGACATCATACTCGTTTAAGTTTAAGTCGAGTTGTGACAACCCAAACTGAAAAACATCCACTCATCAAATGACTTGTAGCATAATATTGCCATAGAAATACAAACCAAAAAGACATAAAGATATGAATCAAAACCAGCAAAAGATAACTGAGCCGTCGCATCATAGAGAAAACATGAAATCTTTATAAACACGAAATTATTACATTTACAAGTATAGACTATAATAAATCTATACAAAGAGTAATGTTCAAAAATAGAAGAAAGAGAGGAGCATAAGCTTTAGAAGGCCGACTGGAGGAGTGATACACCAAAATAATATGCTGTTTTAAGTATATATTTTATGCTTATTTTGGGTGATATAGCACTTTAAAAAAGGGTATTTTCATGTTTTTTTTAGATATATCAATTTTAGACATTTGAAGCAAAAATAGCAAAAAGAACAAAATTTGGAGCCAAAAGAATGAAATTTTGAATTCTGGCGCTTGATGCGTCAGATTGGCACCATATGTGTCATTTGACAAAGAGTTGGCACATGATGCACCAGATGCTTCTGGGATGACTTTGCGGATTAAGGCGGTTCAAGATAAATTTTGCATGAATTTTCAAAGAGACTCCTATTCTAAACACATCTCGGAGTAATTCAATGCATCTAGACACTTTGAAATATTCTTTTATGAAGGTATATGTCTCTTGGATCTACGGACATGTCTTTTGAATTAAAAAGAGTTAACTTTTGGACAGATTTAAATAGGGAAGTCTAGGGCTTGAAGAAGAGAAGAAAAGAGTAGTCTTGGGGCGTGAAGAAGGAGAGTTAGAGAGAGAGAAAGTCAAGAGCTTGGAGATTTTCTTCAAGGATTGTAAGAGAAGAGGGAAGGTGAGAGATTTCTTCTTCATTACACTTTTTATATGTATTTTTTCAAATGATTTTAATTTCTTCACAAACCATATACTCATTTTAAAGGGGAATGATACTTTCTTAAATTTGAATTTTTTGTCACAACATCTAAGTTTTAATTTTTGTAATTCTACTTTTAAAAGTTTAGCATTTAGTTTAGTTAATTTTGTCTTTCAATAGTATTTTAATTAGCATTCACTTGATACTTAATATTCAAACTTCGCACTTTACTTTTTGTATTTTTAAAATAGTACATTACATTTTAATCTCAGGAAAAGTTTTACAGACATTTCCAACTTCCTTGTGGGATCAATATCTAGGACCCTTTAGAGCTCTTTATTACTTGAGCGATATGTATACTTGTGTTATTTTTAAAGGGGATTTGGCAATTTAAAAATTATTAAATGATAAAATTATTTTAATTACAGTTATTTTGTTGGGATTAACTTTCATATTTGTTGTTGTATCTGCCGTGTGTATTTTGTAATATTTAAAAATATTTGTGAAACTAACACACTAAATCCACCCGCATTAAATTTTTGGCGTCGTTGTCAGGAAAGTAGCTGAAAATAGTAGTAAGTTATTTTATAATTTATAGTATTCTTATTTTAGATACTAAAAAAAAAAAGAGAGAGTGTTTGTAGTTTAATTTGAATATTTTCTTAATTAAGTGTGTTTGCTTATTTTTAAAATTACTTGTTGTATCTGTTTATGCATAGTGTAAAATCTGAAAATTTAGTACCTTAAGATTCTGAGTTAGAATGAACAAATAAAAAAAATTGAAAAAAACAAAAAGAGATAGACCATGTTAGCAAAATGACTTGCAATTTGAACAATGCTGGAAATGAAAATGAACATCATCAGTGACCTTTAAGAGATTATGTTAATCTTACACCAGATGAGAATCATTTAAGTATATAAAATTGACGCTTCTGCTAGTGGATCATTAATGTCAAATCCATTCCATGACTCATATTCTTTAATTGAAGAGATGACTACTAATAATTTTCAATGGCCCTCTGAAAGGGTAAATCCAAAAAGATAGCTAGTATTCATGATTTTGATGCAATATCTATGTTAGCTACACAAATAGCTGCTATGTCGAAGAAGATAGATCAATATGTAATGAATTATTCTCAGACATCACCTTTGCTTGAGGAAAATTCATTGGGACAAATGATAGAATTGCAATCTTTATATGAGACCTTAAATGCAATAAACAATCATTTTAATAATCCTTATTCTAATTATTATAATCCCAGTTAAAAGAATCATCCAAATTTTAGTTGAAGTAATAATAATTCTAAAGCTGCAAATCTGCAATGGGGAAACAACACTACAAACCCATTGGGAAACTCTAGCAATTAAGGAAATCCAACTTATAAAACATATTACCCTCCAAGATTTAATAATTGGCAGAGTAAGGAGAAAAAGTTATCAATGGAGGAATTGATATTACAAATCGAGAGTCAGCTATAAAGTCAATGAGCGTCAATTAGAAACATGGAAAATCAATTGGGATGTATTGCTACTGAACTTAGCAAAAGAGCTCCAGAAACATTGCCTAGTAATATTAAAGTAAATCCAAATGAACAAAACAAAGAGAAAATTAAGGTTGTTCAACTTAGAATTGGAAAAGAATTAGAAAACATAGTTCAAAAAGAAGTGGAAGTTGAAATAGAAAAAGATGAGGTGGAAAATGAAAAATCTAATGAATCTTTTTATTTTGAGTTAGAATGTCATATTAAACTAATGAAAATTACTATAGAAAGATCACCACCTCCATTTCCTCAAAGATTGAAGCAGAAAAATAGAGATAACCAATTTTCAAAATTTTTAGAAATATTGAGGAAATTAACGATAAACATTCCATTTATTGAAGCCTTGGAACAAATGTCAAGCTATGTGAAGTTCATGAAAGATACGCTTAATAAGAAAAGGAAGTTTGTAGATAACTAGACTGTTGCACTCAATGAAGAGTGTAGCACTATAATTTAGAAAAAACTTTCTAAAAAACCCAAAGATCCTAAAATTTTTACAATTCCTTGTGTTATTGACGAAAGATTTTTTGGAAAAGCTTTATGTGATTTAGGAGCCAGTATTAATCTTATGTCATTATCAATTTTCAGAAGGATGGGCTTAGGAGATATTTCACCTACGACTGTAACTCTTTGGTTAGTTGATCATTCAATTACCTATTATGAATAAGTTATAGAAGATATTTTGGTAAAGTTGATAAATTTATCTTCCATGTGGACTTTAATATATTAGATATGAAGGAAGATAAGGAAATTCATATCATTTTAGGAAGATCATTTCTGGCCACTAGAAGAGCTTTGATAGATGTGCAGAAAGGAGAACTAACTATAAGAGTTAGTGATCAAGAGGTTACATTTAATATTGCAAAATCAATGATATACCTTGCAAAAGAGCAAGAGATTGAACGCTTCAGAATGGATTTTAATGAATATCTAAGCAATGAATATTTCAAAAAGACATTTGAAAGAGAATTTGAAAAGAAATATGTGGAATATCAATATGAGGATAAAATTCAAGTTGAATCTACGGAAGTGAGTAAAGAAGAATTGGATTATGTTCAAAAAAAAATTGAAATGTTAGATCCTACAGAAATCAATAAGAATCTAATTTCATCTATTAAGAAACCCCCTGAACTAGAAGTGAAAACACTTCATACACATTTGAAGTATTCATTCTTTGGACATTTATCTACATTACCTGTTATAGTCTCCTCAAAATTAACTCATGAGCAAGAACACCAGTTGTTGGAAACTTTGAGACATTAGCTGATATAAAGAAATCAGTCCTTCAATTTGTATGCTAGAATTCTTTTGGAAGATCAATATGAACCAAGAGTTAATTCTCAAAGGAGATTAAATCATATGATGAAAGAAGTTGTTAAGAAAGAAATTTTAAAATGATTAGATGATGGAATAATATATCATATTTTAGATAGTGCTTGGGTAAGTCCAATTCACTATGTTTCAAAGAAATGATGTGCGACTGTGGTGTCGAATGAGAATAATGAATTAATACCAACAAGAAAAATCACTGGATGGCGAATATGCATAGACTATAGAAAATTAAATTCTACCACCAAGAAGGATCCCTTCTTGTACTAGATGTTGGATAGGCTGGCTGGGCACAGATATTTTTGTTTTTTAGATAGATCTATCGGTTATCATCAAATACTTATAGCTCCAGAGGATCAGGCTAAAACAATATTTACTAGTCCTTATGGAACTTTTGTTTTTCAAGCAATGCCCTTTGGATTATATAATGCACCTACAACATTTCAAAGATGTACGATATCAATTTTCAATGATTTAATTGAAAAATGGATTGAAGTCTTTATGAACAATTTTTCTGTGTTCGAAACTTCATTTTAAATATGATTGAATCATTTAGAGAAAGTTCTTGAATGATGTGAAAAGACTAATCTCGTATATAACTAGGAAAAATGTCAATTTATTGTTACATAAGGAGTTGTGTTTGGGCATAAATTTCAGAAAATGGAATGGAAGTAGATCCTGCAAAAATTCAGGTTATCAAACTTACCTCCTTTTACTAATGTAAGATGAGTTAGGAGCTTTTCAGGACATGCTAGATTTTACATGCGATAAATTAAAAATTTTTCAAAATTTTCTAAACCATTATGCCAACTTCTGGAAAAAGATTGAAAATTTGATTTCACCAAAATTGCCTTAAAGCCTTTGAAACTTTAAAAGAAAAATTTATCACTGCTCCTATAAATATTTCACTTGATTGGGAGAAATCTGTTGAATTAATGTGTGATGTTAGTGATTATGCAAATGAGTTGTATTAGGCCAGATATATGATAAGATTTTTTAAATTATATACTATGCTAGTAAGACTCTTAATGATGCTTAGATTAAATATACCACCACTGAAAGAGAGTTATTATTCATTGTGTATGCTCTTGATAAGTTTAGATCATATTTAATTGGAGTTAAATGGGTTGTGCATACTAATACATGGATGCCCTAATGCTTATGCACATTATAGTAATAGTTCTGATGGTATTTTTCATTTATGTTTTCTTATTTTGCAACAAAACTAAAAACTTGATTCTGAAAAAGATAAGAATTTAACTTTTTAATTTATATATATTTATATTGGGATACTACGCAAGTATATGTATCGTTATCAAGTAATATAGGACATTTTGATTAAGATCTGAATATCAAACCCACAGGGAAGATTATGCAAAATGCACATTTTAGAAAGTTTTTCTATTTTTTTAAAATATTAATTACTTAAACTAAAAATGATTTTTGTAGGAATTTAAAATTTAAATTTTTTGGTACTTTTGATATTTTAACGAAACAGTAACAAATAAAAAGATAACTAAAGTTTTTGTAGAAGAAAAATATTTAATATGAAAATATTTTTCTTCTTATCATGAATGAGTAATAAGTATAAGAATTCTGTTGTGGAAGTGTGCAAATTGTGTTATGCCAAATATGAGCAATAATATTCTTTACCTTTACTAGAGATGTTATAAAGAACATTGTCTAATTTAAAGTTTGAATAATTCTAAAGACCGGCTAGGTAGGGAAGATACTAGCTCTCACTCTAGAGTTCCCTCGATTCCCTCCACCAGGGGGCTAACATTCTCGTATGAGAACCTAAAATAATAAACTAAGTTGGGGGCTTTAACCTGTCACTTTAAAGAGGGCTAACATCCGGTGAAGATACTAGCTCTCACTCTAGAGTTCCCTCGATTCCCTCCACCTGGGGGCTAACATCTCATATCAGACCCCCAAACTAATAAACTAAGTTGCCCTTGATTCCCTCCACCTGGGGTGAAGATACTAGCTCTCACTCTAGAGTTCCCTCGATTCCCTCCACCTGGGGGCTAACATCTCATATCATAACCTAAACAATAAACCAAGTTGGGGACTTTAACCTGTCACTTTAAAGTCCTCTAACTCTACACCCTTCAATGAATATTTCGCTATTTATACATATCATTTTAAAGTCCTCTAACTCTACACCCTTCAATGAATATTTCCCTATTTATTTGCACTCAAGATCTTCTCGTATCAGAACCTAAAATAATAAACTAAGTTGGGGGCTTTAACCTATCACTTTAAAGTCCTCTAACTCTAACACACCAATGAATATTTTCCTATTTATTTGCACCAATCATATGAACTACATTCTCATTCATACAGCCTCATGTGATTCTTTCCAATTGTTGACTGAGACAATACCAGCCCAGTTCTTACATGTTCTCACAACAAGTTTTAATGTCTGGATTAGTCATATCAAGAAGTAAATGAAGTACATGGATTTAAATCATCACAAGTTCTTCCAACATTAAAGATCAATACTCTCCAAAACTTTCATCCAAAAGTTACTTACTTATCATTTTAAGAATAAAGATAAAAAAACTACTCAGAATCCTTGGAGAAAACAAAAATATACTTTAATTTAAAAGAAGAAATCATTGTCAAACTAATAACAAGTCTTAATTAAAACCAAAATTTGTCTAAAACAAAAAGATGAAAACTTATCTCAAGTCATTCACCAAACTCTTGAAGTTCCTTTGAATCTCTTCTCTTTTACAATCACTCAAAACAAAATAATTGAAAGGATAAAGTAAATAAAAAGTCGTTCCTGAAAATCTCTTCGAACTAACTCCCCAGAAAAGAACTTTCAAAACTTGCCAATATTTTCAGGACTCTTTTCTTAGTCCTCTCTTCTTTCTTTTATAGTTTTCCAAGAGGTGCCTTGGGATCTCTTTAAAATATGTCTTGATTGGATGTATTTGCCCAAGAGATGCATCATTTCAAGAAAATTTTCATCCATGGTGGTTACAACCACCTATTAAGCCAATGGGTGCCTCAAAAACCTCTTTAAAATTCATGAAAATCGATTTTACTCGTCAAGTAATTGCCACTAGCGCTTAAGTGCAGGGTCTCAAAGCTTAGGTGTGGTCTTCTCTGTTTAACTGGTGCTTAAGCGTCGGATCTGGCGCTTAGGCGCCAAAACTCTTTTGCACAATTTTTCACCTTTTTGCTCCAAATCTGATCCTTTTTCACTCCTTTAAGCTTTTTTTTCATTTTTACTTGTATATGCAAAAGAAACACAAAAATACCTTCCATTAAAGCACAATATCTCAAAAATAAGTATAAAAATATGTCTAAAAATACTATATATTTTATGTGTATCAAAATCCCCCAAACTTAAAATGTTACTTGTCCTCAAGTGACACTTCAATCTTAAAAACCAAATATGTATGATATGTATATGAGTTTCTTTAGGAGTACAAAAATTTAGATTTAGAAATATATTAGTCCAATTTAGAAAAAATAATTAGTAAATGAGACCAACTTAAAGTTTTGAAAATTTTTAATGTTAAGAACTATGAAAATATAAGTTTCTATCTAATTCAGAAATATTGTAAGTTCTCTAAATTTAGATTTTAGTTCTTTTATTTCTCTACTTAAAAATTCTTATTAAAAGTAAACTTTACTTACTATATTATATTTATAAGCTTAAGATTTTATCAAGTCTTATACTTTAAAAAGATCAAATGTAGAACCAATTTTTGATTAGGCACAAATCCTCAAGCTTCTCCTCCCTTACAGTTCTTTTCTTTTCTTTTCTTTCTTTTCTTTTTCTTTTCTTTTTCTTTTCCTTTTTCCCTCTTCTTTTTCTTTTTCAGACAAGGATTACTATATCTGGACAGGTCTTTAACGATTTTGAATTCCACTTCTCCTTTCCTAAAGTAAAGTCTTGATATAAAACTTTTACTTATTAAATATTAAAATAGTTTCGAAAATCATTTTAATAAAAGAAATTTAATTATTAAAAATAAAAGTTTAAATTATATAAATTTTTCAAAAATACATTTTTTCTTACTAAAGATAGTCACTTATATTAATCATTTTCTTTACTAAAAAATTTTTAACTTAAAATTTTTCTTCATTACTTAATATTTTAACTAAATTTTCTTACACATTTCTAAAATCAAATTTTACTTCTCTAATATAACTTCATATACATAATCAATTTTTCTTTTAAAATCAAATTCATTTGTAGTTTATTTGAGAATAAAAAAAATTCCAATTTTGAAAATATTTTTCATCCCCCTATAGTTAGATTTTTAACAGATTAAATAATTTAGCATTATATATATATAAGCAGGAATGAAATTTTAAAAATAACATGCTAACAAAAATTTTAACATCCTAATTATACAAGGTTAAAACTAAAGATAGGAGTAAAATTAATTTTTAATCAAATTTTCTATATTTTCATTTTTGTTTAACATAGAGATTTAATAGACTTCTAAACAGTGGGTATAAAAGCAAACAACACACTAACATGATAAAAGAAAAATACAAGATAGCAGTTTCTGAATTTCAAGTTTAAGATCTAAGCTAACAAAACTTTCTACTTTATAACAGATATGAAATTAAGTTAAGTTTTAAACTAACTAAATCACAGTACTAAACACAAAACAATAGCTACTACCCTAAAATTTAAAAATAAAATGAAATACTATCTAACACAACAATAGAACATAAAAATTCAAAACATAACATAAATCATAGTCCAAATGAACACACAGATGCAAATGTAGCAAGCTCAGACCACATAGTTCACATCATATTACAATTATAAAATGAATCTCTCAGCTCTACTTTTTATCCTCAGAGTCACCGCTGTACCATTTTTCTGCAAGTTCATAAACAGGATATCGAGGATATGGAGTAAATTACACTCCTAGCCTCCAATCAGGCTTTCCAAAGATGAGTGGAATTTCTCTTCATAATCACTCTTCCTTCTATTATAACTATTATTATGATCTGCAAAACGCTCTAAATTATGTACCTTATCAGTGGTAAAATTCATATTGTCCATCATCTTCTGCAATAATTCATCCTGAGTCTTGGTATCACCTCTAGATGTAGAAGCATGAAAAGTAGATGGTCGTGATGAAGATGTAATATACGTCTCTAATCCATAACTTCTGGAAAATCTTCCTCTCCAGCCAAAAATTGAATTCTCAGAATAAGTCTTCACATTCACCTTCGTGATGCGCTTTAGGGGTAACAGAACTTCCTCCCAACTATCGTACTTCACTCCAGCCTGCTTACATAATGAAAATATCAAGGAAACAAATCTTATATCTACAGTAGTAACAACAGCAGCTGAACTGATGATAGTGTGATAGATCAAAGACCCTATGTTGATGGGCTTTCTTTCCTGAATACAGTAATTCAAAGTCGATCTTTCTCTGGTCACTTGACTGAGATGATTGGTCGGAAGCAGACGAGCAGAAATGAAATATTGTCAGGCCTTCAAAGGTGCACATAACTTTGAAGTTGGAAAATTTACTCTCCTCTCATTGGTTATCTTTCAAGGTCCTCTCCTAATAGTCAAATATGAAATAATCTCTTCTAACTCTGCTTCACTAGGACTATAATTTGCATAAAAACATAAAGTCTCCGGTGGTAAATGGTAAAACAAGTTGATTACCTCTGGAGTAAAGGTACCAACTTCCCTCTAACTATAACTTGATTGTCTTCAGCCTCTGGGAGATTTGCATAAAACTCCCTCACAGCAGAAATCACTGCGATGGCAGAGAAACAACAGAATTGTCCCCCCCCCC
>JXCR01139439.1:63850-129098 GCA_002079205.1 Phalaenopsis hybrid cultivar
ATATATAAACATGTGATCGGTGTCAGAGTGTAAAAAATATTTCGAAAAGAGATGAAATGCTTCTAAATTTAATTTGAAAATTGAAATTTTTTATGCATGGGGATTGAATTTTATGGTACCATTTATACCTATATATATATATATTGCAGTGGATTATGTTCAAAATGGATTGAAGCAATCACTTTACCTCGATATGATACTCGGAGTGTTTCAAAATTTGTAATTAAAAATCTTTTTATAAGATATGGAATGCCTAGAGTAATCATTACTGATGGAGGATCTCCTTTTAAAAATGTTACAATTGCAAGATTGGTTGAAAAATATAATATAATGCATAAAATTTCAACTACTTATCATCTTCAGACAAGTGGTTTAGCATAAGTATATAATCGTGAAAATAAGAGAATTTTGAAAAAAAAGTGTCAATCTTAGTAAGATGGATTGGTCTGTTAGATTAGATACTACATTATGGGCATACTGGACAGCTTACAAGACACCTATAGGTATATCCCCTTGTAGATTAATTTTTGGAAAGACTTGTCACTTGCCAGTAGAATTGGAGCATAAAGCTTATTTGGCTATTAAGGAATTTAATTTTAATTTGAAAGATTTTGTTGAGAAAAGATTATTGGAATTGAATGAGCTTGAAGAAACTAGGAATGAATCATACGATAATGCTACAATTTATAAAGAAAGAATGAAACAATGACATGATCGGAAGATAATAAAAAATGAATTTGAATTTGGACAAGAATTTTTATTATACAATAGAAGAGTGAAATTATTTCCTGGAAAACTGAAGTCTTGGTGGAAAAGGACATTCAAAGTTGTAAAATTCTATCCCTATAGAGCTTATAATATTGAAGATCCTACACCTGGAAGGATATTTAAGGTAAATTGGCACGGATTGAAAACATATTTTGATGGTCAAAGGCCAATTTTTAAAGAAACTATAATGTTGGGTCACCCATATTAAAGACTGAGAATGTCGGGCTGACAACATTAAATCAAACGCTTTGTGAGAGGCAACCCATACTTGTAATTGTTTATTTTTATTTTTGAGTTTTTGTTTGGATTATTTTGCATATATTCATATTTGTGTTTTCATAAAATCCTTGTATTTAAGAAAACAATTTAAAAAACATCTTTATTTACCTAATTTTATGGAAGAATTGAGAATTTTTTATCGAAATCGAAAATGTGAATTTTTGGAACTAGCGCATGATCCGCTGAATTCCAGAGAGTTGGAGCATGATGCGCCAGAATCGGCGCATGATGCGTCGCAGTGACAAAAATGACTTAAAATGTTTCAAAAGGTGGTTTTTTGTGGTTTTTGGCGGGTTCTTCTCCTTATAACTCCAAAAAATTGATTCTAAAGTACATTTTAGGGGGGAAAATGAGGGAGGAGTGATTAGATTTCAATTCCAATGGCATCCCACTCTAAAAATTCTGCTAGATTTAAGATTTTCAACCAGAGAAAGTTTGTCAGTTTTGATGCGCAGAAGTTGCATAATCGTGTTCTAGTGAAGAAGTGGCTAATCAAAGAAAGAGGGTTTGTGAATTGAGGATTCAATACACTGACTACTCGAGTTGAAGAGATTATTGCGCAAAGACGATGAAGTGTTTTGTTACACTACTGTCGTCGTAGTCGTCCCTGTGGTGAAAGAGTTTTACGTAAATCTACATGGAATCAACCAAGAAATTGTCTATGTGTGAGGCAGATTTGTGCAATAAACTCCTTCAAGAATAAACAAAATGTATATGATTGAAAATGTGTATATCTGCCATTACACGAATTTTACCCCTGTGAAAGATAATATGAATGAACTCTATCGGTACCTTACGGATGAAGATGTGAATTCAAAGGCCATAGACGATGAGAATGTAAGTTTTTCATCATCGTTCTTAAATCCTATTTCTAAGGCATAACACTTCTTTATTGCATTGAAATTCCTGTGTAATATGAAAATCAGTAAGGTAACTAAGGAGAGTGTTATTTTAAATTATTGTATTTAAATTGGAAAACTTGTTGATATTGAATAAATCATTGTGAAATGGTTTTGGGTTTGATTTTAAATGGGTCTGCAACTGGACTTGGACATCCATCCACTATTTTCTTACTATGCAATCAATCGCAAGTATCTTACAAGAGTTGGGAAAAAGTGCTTCTTCCTTAGAAGCCGATGGATCCAGAATTCTATTGCAACTTTATGGAATGGGAGATGAAAATGATATGAATGTACTGATGGATCAGGGATCCTAAAATTCATCACTTATTCAGCCTTACATTAGTTATAAATCACTTTTAGAAAGGGTCAAGAAATTAGAAAAAGGGTTGCAGAATCTTATCCATGCAATTGAGAATATTTCTAAAATGTTGGATCACTTGGATTGGATACTTAAAGAACATTTTGAGCATACTAGACATATTTAAGATGATTTGGTACGTTTGTTCAAGAAACATGCTTGGATTGGAGAGGATTCGACTGATGAGTTTCTTTATCAACCCTTCTACAACTTGTATGTGCACTACCAATCTATGGGAGATATCAAGGAGGATGAGAGTGAAGAAGATGTTTGAACTTAATCTATGCACGGAACGTTTTATTTAGTATTGCTTGTTTCAGTCATTTGATGTGTTGGATTACACTTACTTTTATTGTTGAACTATATTGATGCTTGTGTTTAGATTTCAGTGTTAGGATGTTTTGGTTTTCCTTAAACACTGAAATAGATGTTTGTTCTCTTGATAAATGTTAGTTTGTAATAGCACAAATTTTATATATAAAAATGAGTTCTGTGTTGTTTGTGAAAGATGGATTTTAAAGTAATATTTAATTATGCTTGTAAGGGTTCATTTGAGTTAATTAGAGCTAGACGTAAAGCGGTACAGAACAGATTTTCACAGAAAGGAAATCTGGAGAAATTAAGGCTTTGGCGTATGATGCGCCAGATTGGCGCATGATGCGTCGGATTACAGAGAGTTGGCACATGATGTGCCAGATTTGACGCATGATGCGCCAAATTCTTGAAAACGCTAGATTGCCTAAAAAACAGCAAAATTGTAGAGTAAAACTCCATTTTAGTGCTTGGGTCGTCTCATACCTCTATACCTTGACCTAGGTCTTCACATTGGGCGCAATAGAGAAGATTTCGAGGACTAAAAATCATAAATTTCATCTTCTCTTGGTAAGATCTTCATTTTAACTTAGAAATTTTTTATTTTCATCATGGATTTTTCCTACATGATGGAAAATCTGAAAATTTGGGAGTTTTGATGAAAAAACTTGAAGAAAACTTATGGTGAAAGTTTCTTACCAAATAATCGTACTTGGGTAGTTAGGTCTTTGATTTTGTAATTTATTTGAAATTTATTTAGATTTTAGTAGAATTTCAAATGACTACATGATTAAAGAGAGGAAGGACATATGATCTTGATGCAAAAAGATTTGTTAATTTGAAGACCCAACACAGTTATAACACTCAAATCGAATCAAGAAGATTGATCCAGGAACGGGCATTTGCTAACCTGGGTGGCGAGATCAAAAGATTGGTTCTTGCCATAAATTGGGAACGGTTTTGCTACTTCACTGCAGTAGTGATTGTGCTAACGATTTGGTAATTTTATGCCAACTTGAGATTCACTAATGACGAGCACATTCTCGTGAGAGGTAAGTAAGTTGAATTTACTGCCGAAAGGATCAATGCTTTTATGGGTCGAGGAATATATTTTTTTATGAATATGCTGCATTTTCTATGACTAATTCATCACTGGAAGAAGTGATTGTCTTCCTGACTGATGTAAAAGGAGAATGGAGGATTAAAAATAAGTTAACTTCTCCGCTTCCACGTTGACTAGTCAGTCAAAGGTATGAAACCACTTCATTTCTATTAAATTACTACCAAATAATCATCTTGTCGATGTAACAAAGGATAGAGTTGTATTGAACTATTTCATTCAGAACATGAAAGCAATAGATGTTGGTGCTCTTATAGTTCATCATGCACGGAGCATAGCTAAGAGCTCTACAGCTAGTGGTTTGAGTTACCCTGCCCTGATTTTCACTCTTTGTGAACAATCAGGAGTAGAATCCCATAGAAATGAAGAAATATTACAACCAAAAAGTCATATTGGGAAGCATATGATTTAGAGAGTTGAATTATTTGTTGAATCTAGGGGTGGAAGAAGTGATAGTCCCTCTACATCAGCTGTAGGGGCATCTACTTCTCGCCCTGCATCATTAGAAAATATTATGGACCAACTCATGATTCAACAATTGGATATAGTGAATATTAAGAATCATACTAGAGAGATTGGAACAAGAAATTATTATAATGATGAGTAACAGCAGAGGAATGTTCAGCATTATATAGCTTTTGGGGATGCTATGGTGAGGTATTTTAGGGGTGATAACAATGTGGAATTTCTTACTTGCCCGAGCTGTACTCCATATGCTCCTATTCATGATGATGAAGAAGAAGAAGAAGAAGAAGAAGAGGAAGAAGAAAATGATGATAAGGAAGGTGAAGAAGATTGATATTTTTTGTAGTCAGTTTATTTGTTTTTTTAGTTGTTTGTTTGTGTTGTTTGGATTTTATTTGGTTGGCATTTGAAACTGTAGTAGTAAAAACTTTTATTATTATGTTAAGGACTTAAGATTGTAATAGTAACAATAGATTTTTACTTTTTCTGTATTTTTAGTATTTTCAGTTTCTGTTCTTAAATCTCAGCAAATTTTTTAGAGTATATTATGTCTCATTTAATGCTTTAAAGCCTGTATGTATTTTTAAAGTTAGTCCCTACAGTATACTAGAACCAAGTTTCATAGTCAGAAATCCTCTACAGGTTAATTTTTTTTTCATGCATTTACTGCTTTTTTTCACCAACTTAATTTTGTACTAAAATATTTTTAAAATACTTAAAAACTTAAGTTTGAGGGGAGGAAAGAAACTTATTTTAAAAAGAAGTAATCTAAATTTTATTTGTCCTTAAGTAACAATATTTTTAAAATTAATTTAACATGACTTGGGTTATTAAGATTAAACTTTAAATGAATATACTTATGTTTATGAATATTATGGTAAATTTAGGTAAAAATTTTTAATAATGAATGTCAATTCTAAAGTTAAATATATTTGGTATGATAAAATAAGACTAAGTTTTTCTATTTAAAGTAAAGGAAATTGTAGTTTTGAAGTATTAAAAATTTTAGAGATCTATATAAGAAGAAAAGAATGAGACTTTAAAAAAATCATAAACTAATATGAATTTATAAAGTAAAAAAAGGTAAGGAGTTTTAGCTTTAAGCAGATGATAGTGAAGTTCAAAACTATTAAAGGCTATCCAGATACAGTAATCCTCACTTTAAAAAGAAAAAGAAAAGAAAGGATTGAAAAGTTCCTAAAAGAAAAAAAAAAGAGAAAAAGAAAAGAAAAAAAAAATAAGTGAGGAGAAGCTAGAAGAAATGCATAATCAAAAATTGGATTCACTTGAATCAACTTAAGGAAAAAGCTTTATTATATTTTCTAAACTTATATTGAATTATTAGTAGCATTATTAGTAAAGTTTTCTTGAAGAATTTTTTTATATGAATATTCTAAATTTCATTGATATGAAAAATTGCAATTCTTCTTGAAATAAATAGAGATTCAGAAATCTTAAAATTCACTACTTAGTACTCTTAAACTTAGAATTTGAAGCTAAGTTATTAAAAGTTTTTCTTAAATTTTACTATTTTATTTATTGAACTAAAGTATGGAAGTTATAAGTCTCTATCCTAAGTGAAATGCTTTTATGTAGTAAAAGTGTCACTTGATGACAAGTAACATTTAAGTTTGATGAATTTTGATTCACCAAAATAATATGTTGTTTTAAGTATATATTTTATGCTTATTTTTGGTGATATTACACTTTAAAGAAGGGTATTTTTATGTTTTTGTTGCAGGTATATTAATTTTAGGCATTTGGAGCAAAAATAGCAAAAAAGATGAAATTTTTAGTCAAAATAACGAAGTTTCGAATTCTGGCGCATGATGTGTCAAAGTGGCGCCAGATGCGCCAAAGCCCAGAACAGCGCAGTCTTCAGCAAATCGGCGCATAATGCGCTAGATTGGTGCTAGATGTGCCATTTGATAGAGAGTTGGCGCATGATGCGCCAGATTTGGCGTCAGATGCACCGAGGATGACTTTTTGTGGATTAAGGTGGTTCGAGACAAATTTTGCGTGAATTTTCAAAGGGACACTTGTTCTAAACACCCCTTTGAGTAATTCAATGCATCTAGACACTTTGGAAGATTCTTTTATGAAGGGATATGTCTCTTGGATCAATTAACATGTCTTTTGAATTAAAGAGAGTTGACTTTTAGACAAATTGGAGGAAAGTCTAGGGCTTGAAGAAGAGAAGAAGAGAGTAGTCTTGGGGAGTGAGGTGTGTGGCGTGAAGAAGGAGAGTTATAGAGAGAAAAAGTCAAGGGCTTGGAGATTTTCTTCAAGAATTGTAAGAGAAGAGGGAAAGTGAGAGATTTCTTTTTCATTACACTTCTAAGAGAGAATTGAGAGTGCTTGTAAAGAGAGAAAGTCTTAGAGAGAACTTCTAGGAGTTTGCTTAGGAAGGATTGTGAGATAAGTTGTGTCTTTTATTTATTTTATTTTGTAAACTTATTTTTATATATGAAATCTGTGTTTTGTCGTATCCTTCTCATGAATTGAGTAGTCTTTTTTATCCTTCTCCCTACTTTGAAGATATGATTTTGTGAAGAATTGATTTTATTTTATATGGTTTTAAATGTCAATAATTTGTGATGATTTGAACTCCAATCTTCATTTACTTTTCAATCTGGCCAATTGAAATGTTAAAATGTGTTGAGAAACATATGTTCTGAAAGGGTTATAATTTCTACAAAATGGGGAGAATCACATTTGATTTCCTGAGAGAGTATTTCATATGTGGAATTGGGTGCAAATAAATAAGAAAATATACTTTGTTGGATACAAAATTGAAGATTTTAAGGTGACAAATTAAAATCCCCAATTTGGTCCAATTGATTGAAAACTAATGCGAGATTGCTAGCCCTTAGGGGAGGGAGTAGTGGGAGCTCTGGAGTGGCAGTCAATATCCTCCCAGCCTAACCACAAAATTAGAGACCAAACTCCGGATTAGTCAATGTTCTTTATGCACTTGGAAGAGAGTAAAGAATATGATTGCTTCTATTTGGCATAAAATAGTTTATATATATATATATATTTTTTTCAAATAATTTTAATTTCTTCACAAACCATATACTCATTGTAAAGGGGAATGACACTTTCTTAATTTTGAACTTTGTGTCACAACTTCTTACTTTTAATTTTCATAATCTTGCTTTTGAATGTTTAGCATTTAGTTTAGTTAACTTTGTTTTTCAACTGTATTTTAATTAGCATTCACTTGATTCTTAATATTCAAACTTCGCATTTTACTTTTTGTATTTTTAAAATAGTACTTTAAATTATAATCTTAAGAACTTATTTACAGGCATTTCGAAGTTCGTTGTGGGATCCATATCTAGGACTCTGTTAGAGCCCTTTATTACTTGAGCGATACGTATACTTGCATTATTTTTAAATGGGACTTGGCAGCTTAACGATTATTAAAAGATAAAACTATTTTAATTGAAGTTATTTTGTTGGGATTAATTTCCATATTTTTTATTGTATATGTCGCGTGTATTTTGTAATATTGAAAAATATTTACAAAAGTAACCCACTAAATCCACCCGCATCAAAGAGCTCTGCTCATTTTCAGCATCGAAATTGTCCCCGGATAACTCCTTGAAATTAAAAAAAGGGTCATAAATTCTTAAAGGTTGGAATATTTGGGATTGATCTAACCCGATCGAAAAATTTATCTGACTTCTAATATGAAGTTATTTGCTAAGGAGCTTATCTTGCCTAGGGTGGGATGGAAGCAGTCAAAAGAACTCATTCTCAATCCTCATAGTTGTCATTCAGTATTTCAATTTACGGTTCTCTTTAGAGAGAAGTGAGAATAATTTTAAAGCTGAAGAAATCTTGTCTACCGCTGCAACAAGCTTTTTCTCAATTGCATCAGTCGCATTTCTACCTCCTTGGCCCACCTGGCTAGAAACTTGACTCATTTTGTAACTATGACCCAGTTAGTTTCCTTAAACTTCAAGATCTACCAATTGAAAATGAGAGACCTCCCACACTTGCAAGTGGTATAAGTCAACCATCTTTAATAACTTGTACCACTCAAACTGCCATAGCGACTTTACGAAAGTCGGTAACCAGATGGCCTCCGAGTGCACTGAAGGGTAAGTTTGGCATAAGGAGAGCCAGAGCACCAATCGATCAACCTATCGATATTAATGAAACGACCACCAGAGGAATTTGAATTTTCTCTCAAAAATCTGAGAAGGAAAACCCCTCCTTCCTATGAGTGACAAAGGAACCAGGGTTGCAGAATCAGTGGCTGGTTCTTGACCCTGGCGATGCCGAGTCTCAGAGCCCCCCAACCTCCTCAGGAACCATCGGTCGGCTCAAGGTCAATCAGACAATCCCTTAGCTCAAGGTCACCTCCTTGGTCAAGACCTTACAAATCATAAACAAGATATCAGAAATGTTAGGAAAGAATTCCTTACATTCCATATTGATTTTCCAATCACCATTGTGATAAACTTTTCTCCTATCACTATCACTCTCCGCTGGTCCCCGTCCACTCTGGCCTTAGCCTTCACCCTTCCCTTGACCAACCAAGCAGCCAATTCTTTTGATCGAAAGGCCTCCATAGAATTAGAGAAAGCCCATAACTCTACCGTCTTCTGACCAAATACTTCTAGGAATAGAACTCGCTTTATGGTTGTTGGATTCGTATACTAAGGAATTGAAATCAATTGTCCTTTGATATTGACCCCCTCGACTTGAGCAAATTGTGTACCCTTCCTCTTTCAAAAATAGTCATCGAATGGAACTGGCCCAATTTCCCAACCCTTGGTGAAAGAGGCAATGAAAAATTCACACTTCCAATCTGTAGATTGGTGTTCTAGACCAACAAATTGGAATCTCCCGGTTGGCCCAAATTGAACATAGCCATCCAATTTCACCCGAAATGAGAACATAAGGCTAAATACATTGATGAACCATGGAATGTTTTTCATCGAGAAAAGACGATATAATTCATAATCACTGCCATCGAATTCAGTTTGACCTACACAGGAATGACCCCATTTCGGTTGAAAATCAATCAAAGTTTGTGACACATTGGCAGGCACAACCTGTATCAGAAGTGGTCTCGATACATCACCAAATCATCACCATATCAATCAACCTACATCTTAATGGTAGGATAAAAA
This sequence comes from Phalaenopsis hybrid cultivar, assembly GCA_002079205.1. Lineage (NCBI taxonomy): Eukaryota > Viridiplantae > Streptophyta > Magnoliopsida > Asparagales > Orchidaceae > Phalaenopsis > Phalaenopsis hybrid cultivar. The sequence goes on from JXCR01139439.1 coordinate 73,202, forward strand.
ATAAAGGTTTTTTCAATAATGGCAAAGTTTAATTATTACATAACAAAACATTTAGGAGTGATCATTGGGCAAAAGTCTAAGGGGTCCTCTTCGGATCCATATAAAATATAGGATTAAGTAATAACAAGCTAAAGACGAGGGAAATTTAAGAGCCTCAAATTAAAAATCAAAAGGCGTGCCCCTAAGTCCCCCAATATCTGTTTATAGAAATTCTACATAAGATAAAGCAACGCTTGCAAGAACCGAGGCAGTTATCTTGTCAAGCATAGTATCTAGATTAATAAAAAAAAAGATAATAAATAAACATTTTATATATCTTGAAAACAAGTTACATAAAGACCAGTCTAACAAGAAATACTTCACCAGTTGATCTTTGACCACCGCTGTTAAAACTAAACCCCTCCTAACCAAAGTATGGCCACCAAACTTAAATTTATTTACTCGGTCGGCCTCATAACTAACCTTCATGAAGAATCCGGTCTCATAAAGCCCAACAACCTCATGTTGAAGAGCAGTCATCTACCTACGCTTCTCCTTCCAAATAGTTGATCTCAGCCCTAACGGGCTATAATCACCTTCAGCTCAGCCAGATGGCAAACAAATACCTTGAGAGATGGTCAATGAGCCTCAAAAGACCTTCTCCAAAGTGTGTCAGGTTAAGAAGATGACTGAACACTTCCCTCCAGCTACCGATTGGTCTCTGGAGACCAAAACCTAGCGAAAGAACAGGTCACCAACGTTTGCCAATAATTGTTCCACGATGGGACCCGCATCTATTGAAGGAGCTTTCATCAGCAAGCTTTTAAGAAAATAAAAAGAAAACAAAACAAGGGGTAGGGAAAAGAGAAGAGGGAACAATTTACATTGGATCTAATTCACTTCAGCCCATGTCCTTCTGCCCGTATCTCAGGACAAAAGATCGTCTATCGACCCCATCTCGTTGGGCATGCAATTCTCAATGCCCTGTCATTGAATATCGAACATGAGCGGGATACTCACGACTGCCAAGTGAAAAAAGTGTCCTCTTCGGCCTACCATGAACTGAATCAGAAGACTCTTCCACCGTTCCTTCAATTTTGAACTTTTGGCTAGTTTCTTCCTTGATGGTTTACCCTCGGAACAACAAACATCTTAGCCTTATCAGTGGATTTCAACATAGAGTCAGATTTATTCTTCGTAATGAAGATATAAACAACGAACCAAAATCAAGGAGAGGAACAAATTTTGGCTGATTGAGTGGCCCCTAGCATTCCCTATAAAATGACATAGAAACACAATGAGTTTATTTATGATATTGATAAATGAATATTGATAAGATTCATTTCTCCTTCATTTGCCTCTTTGTTTAAAAAAAAAAAAAGAGGGTATAGTAAAATTTTCTTTATCATAAGTGCAGTTTTCACTATCAAGGAGCAAAAAAAATTTGAAACATAATATGTACATCAAAAAATACCAGCATGCATTACAGACATCCATGGATGGTAAGAAGAGTGAAGCAGCCTCACAGACCCTACCATAGACAACCCAAGAGTAACTGCCCAACCGAACAGATATTTATATTATACGAGCGATACGCCTCAAATGGAAGGGGAAGAGCGCATGCGAAGGATCCAGCTGATCAGATCCATAAGGACAATATCACCACCAACCAACTCGAACAGAATGAGAAAGAGCTATGGTTCCCAATGCCCAAGGGGTGAAGATCGGACTCTCCGACAAATAGTTGGCAGGCCTGGCGACTATTTAGCCGCACAGCCTCTCATCTTCATAGTCGTCAGACCAAAAGGCCAGTCAATCATATTTTGAAGCCCCATAAGCTGAAGTCACTTATGGACTAAATAAACCCTATCATACCTACATACCATAGGGGTACAATATGTAATTGTATTAAGACTCCTTCCTATAAATAGGAGTCCATTTCATAAGTAGAGGTTGTGCAATTTTACTGTTCAAAACCATGCTATTACTCACTCTCTCTCTCCCTCTTCAATCTCAGGCCCTCTATTTTTTAGGGGTGTCTCCCAAACAGATTCAGATTCCATAGTTTGTAAACTTCCATCCAAGCTTACTTCAACTCTTTTTTTTTCTATAAGGGTCTTTAATCTTAATATTGCCTAATCATCTAATCAATGCGACTTTTACCCTCCTCTACATATGACTAAACCAAGACTTATTTTTTATCATATGCATAGGATGCTTTCATCTACCATATGCCTAAATTTATTACATTTATTTTAGCATTATAATATCTTTTACACCTGGCTATTTCTGGTTTATTGTCAAATGGTATATTCATATATTCCAATTAATTCAATAGCAAGTTGATTAGAATTATCTTTTAAATCTTCATAATATTCTCTCGTCATATAATGCTTCTAAAATATTATTTAATTTCATACACTCATTAATGATTTCATCCATTCTATTTTCATATGCATCATCATGTTCACGTATAATAAATTAATATATTCTCTNGCATTATTAATTCCCCTTTCTGCAAATCTATCATTTCTCTTCCTGTGGCTAGGGAAGGTCTCCCCAAAATGATAGATATCTCTTTGTCTTCCCTCATATCTAACATAATGAAATCAATAAGAAACATAACTGGTCCACTTTCACTAGGACATCTTCTATAACTCCTTCACGATAGGTTATTGAACGATCTGCTAACTGCAAAGTTACATTAGTAGGGGTTCTCCTAATCCCAATCTTTTAAATATTGATAATGGAATAAGGTTAATGCTTTCACCTAAATCACATAAAGCTTTCCCATAGAATTTGTCTCCTATTGCACGTAGAATTGTAAAGCTACCAGAATCTTTAAGCTTTTCAGGAAGTTTCTTCTGAATTATAGCACTGCACTCCTCTCTGTGCAACAGTATCATTATCTTCAAACTTCCTTTTTCTGTTGCGAATATCCTTCATAAACTTTACATAGCTTGACATTTGTTCTAAGGCTTTAGCAAATGGAATAGATCGTAGACTTCGTAAATATTTCCAGAAATTTTTAAAATTACTTATCCAACTTCTGTTGTCAAAGTCTCCAAAAAATTGGAGCTGGTGGTTTTTCTAAATCAATTTTCTACGCAGAAATATGTCTTTCAGAATCTTTCGGAGCATCCTCTTTTGATTCTTCAATTTCTTCTCTCTCTACTTCAATCTCTTTTTGAATCCTACCTTCCAACTCTCTTCCGCTTCTAAGTTGTACGGCTATAACATGCTCCTTATTCTAGTGTTTTGTATTTGATTAAGTATTACTAGGAAGTGTTCCTTGGGATCTATTACTTAATGAACTTGTGATTTGACTAAGTTGATTTTCAATATTTCTAATTGTAGCTCCTTGACTTTGTAATTGATTACCCATTTGTAACACCATTTCTTGTATAGACAACTTCTTATCCTTAAATTGTGCATTACTATTGATACTTGGAGGATAAGTAGATCTATAATTATTATCCCCTTGGTTGTTCCAGTTTCATAATGGGTTTACTTGGCTGTTACCCCATTACTGATTATTACCACCAGAATTATTATTCCAGTTAAAGTTGGGATGGTTCTTCTAACCTAGGTTATAATAATTGGAATATGGGTTATTTTGCTTATTATATATGACATTCAAAGTTTCTAATGATGCTTGAGAATCTACCATTTAGCCAAATGAATTCTCTTCAATCATGGAAATTGGTTGAGAAAAATTCATTCCAAATTGGTCTAACTTAAATTGGAGCAGCTTGATTTGCTAACATAGTAAATGCATCAGTTTTATGAATATTTACTACTTTTTTTGGATTCACCCTCTTAGATGGCCATTGAAAAATATTGGTTGCCATTTCTTTTATTAAAGCGTAAGCGTCATGAAATGGTTTTGACATCAATGAACCACCAGCAGTGACATCGATAATATATTTAAGAGAACCAATTAATCCATTATAAAAGGTTTGAATTATTAACCAATCTGGTATATCATGGTGTGGACACTTTCTTAAGAGTTCTTTAAATCATTCCCATGATTCATAAATAGATTCCCCTTCAAATTGATTAAAAGATATAATATCATTTATAAGTTTCACAGTTTTTGTGGTGGAAAATATTTAGCAAGAAATTTTTGTGCTAAATCACACCAAGTTCTGATAGATGCAGGTGCTAATAAATTCAACCAGATCTTAGCTTTATCCCTCAGTGAGAAAGGAAATAACTTAAGTCTTCTGGCATCATCTAAAACACCATTGTATATAAATGTAGCACACAATTCTAGAAAATTGGCAAGATGTAAATTTGGATTTTCAGTTGGTGATCCCACAAACTGATTATTTGATACCATTTGGATAATAGCAGGTTTAAGCTCAAATGATATAGCCGCTACAGTAGGTTTTTGAATACTACAATGAAGTTCATCTAAAGTAGAGTTGGCAAAATCTCTTAAAGTTCTAAACTCTTGATGAATTTCAGCATTTTGATTATTTTGGTTTGTCATTTCTGTATTTTTTTAGATTTTTGAAAATTTATAATTTCTTTGGTTTTTCTGATTTTTCTAATAGTTCTTTCTAATTCTTTTTTCAAGATTTTTAATTGTTTTTGGTTTTTTTGATTTTTCTAATAGTTCTTTCTAATTCGGAAGCGTAGGGCACTAGTCCTTCAGAACCTGAACTACGCATACACTAACATAAAATAAAATAAAATAAAATAAAACAAAACGTAGAAAGTAAGATACAATATATAAAGTTTAAATAAGACTTTTTAAAAATAGAAATTTACTTTCTTTTCTTTCTTTCTTTCTTTTCTTTCCTCGAGCAATGTCGCGAAAAACTTGATCTAGATTTTTTTTTTGTATATGTAAGGATTTATGAAGTCAACACCACTACTTGAAGATTTTAATCCCCAACAATAGTGCCAAAAACTTAATCCTGATTTTTTTGTAAATGTAAGGATTTATGAAGTCGACACCACAACTTGAAGATTTTAATCTCCGACAACGGAGCCAAAAACTTGATCCCTAAATAGTTAATGGTTATGCAAAGTATAACAATAGTTTTGATGACATTTTCCACTTATGTTTCCTTATTTCGCAACAAAACCAAAAACTTGATTCTGAAGAAAATAAGAATTTAACTTTATATTGTTATTATTTATATATATTTATTTTGAGATACTACGGAAATATACATATCATTATCAAGTGATATAGGACTTTTTGATTACGACCTGAATATCGAACCCACAGAGAAGATTATGCAATATGAACTTTTTAGAAAGTTTTTCTATTTTTAAAAAGATAATTACTTAAACTAAAAATGATATTTGCAGTAATTTAAAATGTAAATATTTTTGGTATTTTTTATATTTTAATGAAACAACAATAACTTAAAAAGATAACAACACTTTTTTTAGAAGAAAAGTATTTAATACAAAAATATTTTTCTTCTTATCATGAATCAATAATAAGTATATGAATTCTATTGTGGAAGTATGCAAATTGTGTTGTGTCAAATAGGAGGAATAATATACTTTACCCATACTAGAGATGCTATAAAGAACATTGGCTAATTTAAAGTTTGAATAATGCTGAAGACCTACTAGGCAGAGAAGATACTAGCTCTCACTCTAGAGTTCCCTCGATTCCCTCCAGCTGGGGGCTAATATTCTCGTATCAGAACCTAAAAAAATAAACTAAGTTGGGGGCTTTAACCTCTCACTTTAAAGTCCTCTAAATCTACACTCATCAATGAATATTTTCCTATTTANCAATTTTTTTGGATTTTTCAAAATTTATAATTTTTTTGATTTTTCTAATATTTCTAATGGTTCTTTCTAATTCAGAATCATAGGGCACTATTCCTTCAGAACCTGAACTACGCATACACTATCATAAAATAACATAAAGTAAAGTTTAAAACACATACAAAAAATAAGATACAATACTTAAAGTTTCAATAAAACGTTCTAAAAATAGAAATTTTGCTTTCGATTCCCCGGCGACGGCGCCAAAAACTTTATCCCTGGATATTGCTAATCTGCAAAGTACAACAATAATTCAGATTATATTACACTTATATTTCTATACTTTACAATAAAACCAAAAGCTTCATCCTAAAGAAAAATAAGAGTTTAACTTTTAATTTATATATATTGGGATACTACGCAAGTATACGTATCGTTATAGAGAAATATAGGACGTTTTCATTAAGACGTGAATATCAAACCCACGGGAATTTATACAATATGCATATTTAGAAAACTTTCTATTTTTAAAAAGACAATTACTTAAACTGAATATGTTTTGCAGCAATAAAAATTCCAATATTTTTGGTTTTTTTGATATTTTAACAAAACAGTAAAAACTTAAAAAAGATAACTAGAGTTTTGGAGATGAAAAGCAATTAATAATAAAAATATCTTTCTTCTTATCATGAATCAATAATAAGTTCAGGAATTCTGTTGTGGAAGTATACAAATTGTGTTGTGCCAAATAGGAGCAATAATATTCCTTACCCTTACTAAAGTTGCTATAAAAAACATTGGCTAATTTAAAGTTTGAATAGTTCTGAAGATTGACTAGGCAGGGAAGATACTAGATCTCAGTCCAGAGTTCCCTCGATTCCCTCGACTTGGGGGCTAACATCTCGTATCAGAACCTAAAAGAATAAACCAATTTGGGGCTTTAACCTATCACTTTAAAGCCCTCTAACTCTACACCCTTCAATGAATATTTTCCTATTTATTTGCACTCATTCATATGAACTACATTCTCATTCATACAACCTCATGTGATTCTACCAATTGTTGACTTAGACAATACCAGCCCGGTTCTTACATGTTCTCACAACAAATTTTAACATTATTTCCAAATTTATTTGCACTAAATCATATGAATTACATTCTCATTCATACAACCTCATGTGATTCTTTCTACCTATTTGCACTCAATCATATGAACTACATTCTCATTCATACAACCTCATGTGATTCTTTCCAAATGCACTCAATCATATGAACTACATTCTTATTCATACAACCTCATGTGATTCTTTCCAATTGGACTGAGAGAATACCAGCCCGATTCTTACATGTTCTCACAACAAATTTTAACATCTGGATTGGCCAAATAAAGAAGTAATCCCGGTTCTTACATGTCCTCACAACAAATTTTAACATCTGGATTGGCCAAATCAAGAAGTAAGCCAGTTCTTACATGTTCTCACAACAAATGTTAACATCTGGATTGGCCAAATCAAGAAGTAAATGAAGAGATTCTTACATGTTCTCACAAAAATTTTAGCATTTGGATTGGCCAAATCAAGAAGTAAATGAAGTGCATGGATTTAAATCATCACAACAGTTTTAACATCTGGATTGGCCAAATCAAGAAGTAAATGAACTCTTACATATTCTCACAATAAATTTTAACATCTGGATTGACCAAATCAAGAAGTAAATGAAGTGCATGGATTTAAATCATCATAACTTCTTCCAACATTAAAGGATTAGCCAAATCAAGAAGTAAATGAAGTGCATGGATTTAAATCATCATAACTACTTCCAACATTAAAGGTCAATACTCTCCACAATTTCCAACCAAAACTTAATTACTTATCATTTTATGAAGAAAGATAAAGAAAACTACTCAGAATCCATGGAGAAAAGAAAAATACAATTTAGTTTAAAAGTTGAAATCATTGTCAAACCAACAACAAGTCTCATATAAAATTAAAAGTAGTCTCAAACAAAAAAGATAAAAACTTATCTCAGGTTCTTCACCAAACTCTTGAAGTTCCTTTGAATCTCTTCTCTTTACAATCACTCAAAATAAAATAACAAAAAGGATAAAATAAAAGTAGTGCCTGAAAATCTCTCCAACTAACTCTCCAATTTGATGAACTTTCAAAACTTTCTAAGTATTTTCAGGACTCTTTCCAAAGTCCTCTCTTCTTTCTTCTATAGTTTTCCAAGAGATGCCTTGGAAACTATTCAAAATGTGTCGAAATTCAATGTATTTCCCAAAGAGTTGCATCCTTTCGTGATAATTTTCGTCCATGGTGGTTATAACCACTTATTAAGCTACTGAGTGCCTCAAAAACCTCTTCAAAATTCATAGAAACCGACTTTACACGTCTAGTAACTGCCACTGGGCTTAAGAGCGAGACCTCTGGCACTTAGGCGAGGCCTTCTCTGTTTAAACGACGCTTAAGTGCTAGATCTGACGCTTAGGCGCCAAAACTCATTTTGCACATTTTTCACCTTTTTGCTCCAAATTTGATCATTTTTCACTCTTTTAAGCATTTTTTACCTTTTTATTTGTAGTTGCAAGAAAACAATAGAAATACCTTCCATTAAAACGCAATATCTAAAAAATAGGTCTAAAAATGTGTCTAAAAACACTATATATTTTAGGTGTATCAAACACCTGACTTTGTATGATTCGAGGAAAAAATCCTCTACATCAAAATAAGCCTCCAGGGTCTTATGAATATAATGATTGTGATTTTGGCTACATTTTAAGTGTTTCTGGCGATAATGTAACTAATTTTGACCAATCTAGCCTTTATCTCGATCTCAAAATGATTCTCAAATTGTACTTGAGTCTGATGAACCTATTGGCAAGACCGAAGAAGACATTGACAATACCGCTTACGACAACACTGGGAGAGAGGAACCAATTCTCGAGCACCGTGGTGCATCGTTTTCCATCAACTTAAATCTTTTTGACAAAGAGGAAACATCAAAAGATTCAATAATAATGTCACAAGAAGGAGAAATTACATAAGTAAACTTAAGGAACGGGAGAGGGTTATCCCAAAGAATAGCTCCAACAAATAAAGGAAAACATATAGTAACTCGAGAATAACTACGTCCACCTCCACCAGTGGAAGAAACACACAACCAAGAGAAAATTAAAGGATCATACAAAGTGGATTGCTATGTGCTAGCTTATCTTAGGAAGTTGTCGGCCAGATTAAGCATCTACGATGCTCTGATCCTATCAAAGGAGAAGAGAGAGTCTTTGGTTACAGCCATGCTTGATCCAGAGATTTGTTTAGCTCAGTTGGCTAACACATCATCGGATGAAATTTGCTAGTTGAAGGAATAGTCTGGGGTAACCTTCACAGACAAAGATTTGCTGCTTGGTATCGCCGACAACAACCGTCCACTCAACATCTCTGTTAAAATCGACAAATTTGTGTTGTCCAGAGGTTTAGTAGATCCTGAAGCATCGTAGCACTGGTTTAAAGACGATCAAGTTTTATCGTGCTTCTACCTCTACTAATCTTAAAAATCATGTAAACTTGGATGATGACCATAATGAATTAATGGAATTACCTTTTGGTTACTTTTCGCCTTATGTACAAAAGTTAATTCAGCAGGGACATTTGCCAAAACAAATACCGAAAGATAAATTACAACTTTTTGAAAAATTATGGAATGTTAAAAGTTGAACTCCAAACTCAAAAGAGGGTCTCGAATTTGGTACAGTCGGACTAGTCAATGATTCCGAATTTTGTATGGTTGTTATTGGTGAATTCAAAGAGGATTGCCTTGATATAGAGGATGACTCTACCGATCAGCTAATAGAAGATGCTCCGCCAGAATTTGAGAAGGAAATTAAATCCACTGTTGATGAATTAAAGGAAATTAACCTTGGGACTGAAGAGCAACCCCGACCTACATGTATAAGTTCTCTACACAATGATGAAGAATCTATGCAATTGATTAGATTATTAATAGAATTCAAAGATTACTTTGCATGGAGCTATGATGAAATGCCACGACTCTCAGAAGAGGTTGCATTTCTTAAACTCTTGGTTGACAAGAATATAACCCATGTAAAATAAGCTCCCACAAGAATGCACCTCAAAAAAGAGCGGCAAGTCATCACTGAGGTGAAGAAAGTAATGGATGCTAACTTTGTAAAAGACGAACAATACCCCATATGGTTAGCTAACACTATCCCAGTTAAGAAGAAAAATGGACAAATATGTGTTTTGGTCGACTTCAGGGATTTGAACAAAGCGTGTCTAAATGATGAACTCTCATTACCAATACCAAAAATGATAGTGGATATCGCTTCAACACAAGAAATTTTCTCTTTCATAGATAGATCGTCGGGATATAACCAAATCAAGATGGCTCCCGAAGATGCAGTACATAAGCCTTCAGAACACCAATCAAAATTTTTTGCTATACAGTAATGTCATTCGACCAAAAGAATGCTAAAGCAACATATCAACATGCAATGACGAAGATTTTTTATAACCTCATTCACAACCAAGTGAAATGTTACGTGGATGATTTGGTCATCAAAAGAAAATGAAAAATAGACCATTTGTACGATTTGAGGATCTTATTCAAACGGTTACAACGATATGACCTTAAAATGAATTCCTTAAAGTGCGTCTTTGGCGTTACCTCTGAGAAGTTTCTAGAATTCATTATCCATCATCGTCGAAACATGATCGACCAAGATAAGATTAAATCTATCTCGGAAATGCTTTTACCTAAAACTTTGAAACAACTACGTTCCTTCCTAGGAGAGTTGACATATCTGAGATGCTTTGTTTCTAATCTCTCAGGTAGGTGTCAGCCCTTCTCAACATTAATTAAAAAGGACACCAAATTCATTTAAGAAGAGAAATTCCAGAGGGCTTTTTAGGACGTTAAATAATATTTAATGACACCACCTGTCCTGACAGCCAATATCCCAGGGAAACCATTGATACTTTATACCGCGACCTTAAATGACTCTCTTGGAGCCCTCTTAGCCCAAGTCAATAAAGAGGGCAAGGAAAATGCATTATACTATTTAAGTCACCGCCTAATACCGATGGAGATAAGGTATCCGCCAATTGAGAAGCATTGTCTAGCTTTGACTTTTGCCGCCGAAAAACTTAGACATTACATGATTTCTAATAAGATGGTCGATGATCTTATTGCAGTTTGATATAGCTTTTATTCCCCTCCGTGCTATCAAGGGACAAATTTTGGCAGAGTTTCTTGTTGCACACCCACGTCCAGCTGGGTCCCCTATTAATGATGAACTATCAGATGAGCAAGTACTACAAATGGAATTCTCTAGTGCGCAATACTTGGGAATGTACTTCGACAGAGCTTCATCAGCAAAAAAGGACAAAAGATCAGACAAAGTTATACCAGGAAAACCAGGTATTGGTTTGATCTTTATCATGACAGATAAGGGTATGCTGAGGTTCTCATACCACCTGACAGAGCCGTGAACCAAAAACGAAGCAGAGTATGAAGCCTTAATCACTGGACTAGAGTTGTCATTCTCGATGGATATAATAGACATTGCCATCTATGGTGACTCACAACTCGTCATCCAGCAAGTCGCCAAACAATACAAGATTTTGAAACTGAGATTAGCAGAATACTATCAGTACACAATGAAGCTGCTGGAACAGATCATCAATGTAACTTTCTATCGGATTCCTAGGGGAGATAATGTTGATGTTGAAGCTTTAGCAAAACTCGCAAAAGAATTAGCATGTCCCCTAAGGGATTCCATTGATGTCACAGTACAAGGAAGACAAGTTTTGTCTGGGATCGACCTAAAAAATGTACACAAGCTCGTAAAAGAAGAAGAAATAATAAATTTGTTTGCGGGTATCAACGATGATTAGCGCAAGCCATTAATAGAATATTTGCATGCTGGAAAGATACCAAAGGACAAGTCTGAGGCACATCACATTTCAAAAAGGGCTATATCATACGCTCTAGTATGTGATGTTCTCTAAAAGAGATCCTTCAACCAGATGTGGCTACCATGTTTAAGCAAAACAGAAGCACAAGATATCATCAAAGAAGTACATGCCGGATTTTGTTGCACTCACTAGTTAGGGTTGAAGATGCAACTGAAAATCAAGAGACTCGGATATTATTGGCTAGCAATGATGTCCAACTGCATGGATTCAACTAGAAGATGTCACTAGTGCCAAGTGCATAAGGTGGTCTTATACCAACCTCCGAATGTGCTACACCCAACCGTTTCCTCGCGGCTATTCAAGTGTTGGGGCACATATATAATAGGACTGATAGACCCTCCATCCTCCAAAGGAAACATATTTATACTTGTCGCTTCATATTATTTCTCTAAAAGGGTAGAGGCGGTATCGTTACGAGAGGTTACGACACAACACATCCTTCAATCCTTCAAAAGCCAAATTGTCTTCATTTCGGAGTACCGTGAAGAATAATTTTCAAAAATGGGACATCCTTTAAAAGCTCTATAATCAATAATTTTGTCAAACGGCACGGGATAGATTGGAGATACTCTATAATTTACTATCCCAGAGCAAAAGGCCTGGTTGAAGCTCTCAACAAGACATTGGTACAGATTTTAAAGAAAACTCTGGACGAAAATAAAAGGGATTGGCACAACAAATTATTAGAAGCTTTGTGGGCCTATTCGGAGGACATTCAAAACTCCCACTCAGTGCACACCCTATAAGCTCGTGTAGGAGTCCAAAGCCATACTACCATTAGAAGTTCAGACGACGTCTCTCAAAGTCATTGTCGCCAACCAACTTACAACGGAAGAAAGTGCAAAACTCAGACTTGAAGAATTACAGAGCCTTGAGGGAAAGCTACTTGAAGGACATTAACATTTGGAACTTTACCTGGTAAAGATGGTATAAGCTCATAACAAATTGGTCTGCCTAAGGACATTCAAATTTGGTGACCTTGTTCTCATGCTCAAAAGACCCATTCTTGCACGCCGCAAGATAGGTGGAAAACTCAAGCTAACTTGGGAGGGACCATTTGTCATAGAAAAAGTCTACGTAGGAGGAGCTTACCAGCTAGTAGATTTCCATGATGAAAGACCCATGCTGCCAATCAATGGACGACACCTGAAAACATACAACACAACCTGACATTGCTTGACATCACTTGACTTGAAATTTTGATTGTTCTGGGGTTATTTATTTGGCTAAATGCCTATGACCGGGTCCAAAAATTTGTAATAACATTAACCTCAACATAATGAATATTTTTAAAATTGCACATTTCAATTTTTTCCTTTTTAAACTTAATATTCTACTAAATTAAATGAAATACACACATAAATAAACAATTTTCTCACGTAAATAAAACTAAATTTTTTTTTAATAAACACTTTGCTTTGTTCTTATTCATGCCAAGTTCCAGCTTATTGATATTTTTCCTATCGTCTGTAGAGAAAAGTTGGGCCAGAGGCTGATATTTGCTTTTGAAGATGGTTGGAACTTTGCACTCAACAAAGAAAGGGAGTCGCAGGGCGGCACCATAGATTTCGACATGAACTTTAACGAAGTCGACATGGAATATGAGGGTCCTTTGATGAATGTGGTCAGCCGTCACTAGTAAGAAAGGCTAACCTCATTGCTAAAGTTTGACACCAGAGATAGTTCCTCACTGAAGGGGAAAAATGTGATAGTACAATAAGACCCGATTGAGGGGACTGACCACCTTTCGTCCATGAAAGCTACACCGACTAAGGGCCTAGTCGCTGCCGATAATGAAAGACTACCAGATGCACCACTACGAAGGAATCAACGCAGAAAAGCTAGCCACCATAAACGTAGGGCTTTCCTACGCGAGGAGTGCAGACTCCAGAAAGAGGTAGAGAACTTGCTCACCCCTATCCCTTAAGGGGATATCTATGAGCCGAGTATGAGAGAGACCTCTCCCAGCTTGCCTGCTACAGACAATGAGTCAGGATTTTTTATAGAGCCAGAAATACCACCAGCTTCAGATGTTCTATGGGTTGCCCGACCTGCAACGTCGAAATACCAGCACGTACGTTAGCCACAGGGGCATTCGTCGAGTGTCTGGACTGCAATGTCCTCCACCTGGAGCCCTACAGTACTTTAGAGGAATACGTATCCTCTGATGATGGATTTCAGATTGTTGATTACCCAATGGATGCAAAATAATATGTCTCATTGGATACAAAGCCATATATCCCGTCGGACAGAGAGTCATACATTTCGCTGTAAACAGACGCAACACTGGCATAGATTCCCGTCAACGTTAAAATGAGGGAACATCCTTCACAGCCATCAATCATCAATGTCGCAGAATACTACAAGATGAGCAAGGTAAGCAAAAGGGACTTCAAATTCTATGAAGAAGTGCAATGTAGGTTCATCAACTTATTAGAAGGATTGGAATTATACACCAGGGTCTTCTCAGAAATTGATGAACGAAACATTCTTGACTGCATTTTTGACTTGATAGACAGAGGTCGAGTAGTCCTGCTTATGGAAAGAACCTATTCCAAGCCAAGAAAGTGGATGTGAGGAAAAGGCGGGATCACTATCCAGTGCAACTTCCGTTATAACTTCACCAACGATAGACAAGGAAATCCTCCTGGGATTCTGAGACACGATCAAGTGGACCCATTACCTCCAATGATAAAATATATGATTAAAATAATGGTCTGATGGAGCATACTGCCAGCTGACTGTATTCCTAATAGCTCTATTATCAACATATGTTATGAAGGAGACTGCATACATCCGCACATTGACCATCATGACTTTGTAAGAATTTTCTTTACGGTCTCATTCATGAGCAAAAGAAATATTCTATTTGGAAAATAAATAGATGTAATTGTTCTAGTGAAGTGAGAGGTTCCGTAGAAATTTCACTACCAGTTGGTTCAGAGCTAGTCCTTAAAGAGAACGGAGCAGATGTCGTCAAACACTGTAATCCAAAGGTACAACATCGTAGGGTGTCTGTGACCTTTCGACAAATAGATAATAGCAAAATGACATATAGATTTGAACCAGATCCAGGGTTGGAAGAACTACTGTCGTACAAGCTATGAAAGGGTTGTAACTCTAAGTACATGCAAAGGGAACTCTTGTCCTGGAGTGCGGCTTAAAAGGCATCAGAAGCTTGCCTCACCGGAGACAGACACTCAGAGGATTTCATTTAACTACATTTCCATTACAGCAGATATGATATGTATCAAACATGCTGAGCCAATGATATAAACTTGCCATGGAACATTTTTGGTTGTACTTTACTTCAATCAGCATAATTGTACTTTTTGAGGCTTTAACCTACCCTCAATCTGTAACAGTTATTGGAGCAGATTAATGAAGTTTCTTTCAGAAATTTGTCTGTTTGTTCAATTTCCCTTCTGGTGTGAGAGATAAAAGCAACGAACCATATGTTGGTTTGAGATCATAATGAATAAAGAAGAAAACAACAAAAAAAACTTAATGATAATAAAATTTAGAAAAAAATAACAAACAAACAAACAACAAAACAACTCTCTTTTGAAAAAATCAACCAACTAAAATTAAATTTTGAAATATATTTTGATAATTAAATGTGATAAAAACCATAAGAAAAGAAAACAAATCTATTGAGTCGATTATCTCGATTTCGAGGTATCCTACTCTTTGCTTGCGTAGGACGACTATCCTTATATACATTAACTCTTCACATTCTTGTGAAATTTCACATTCTACACAAAATCTCACAAAATTTCAGATATGTTCCTTAATAGTGTCAGCCTTTTTCACATGACACATGTCTATGGGTTCAACACCATAAACTCTTTGTAAATTTCAATTCTCATTTTTGGAATTAGTCCTTAACCTTTGATTCCTTTCTCTTTGGAATTAGTCCTTAACTTCTAATTCCCTCATTTGAGATCAATCCCTAACTTCCGACTCCCTTTTTGAAATTGATCCTTAACTTTGAATTCTCATTTTGAAATCAGCCCTTAACTTTTGATTCCTTTCCTTTCTAGGTTGGTCCTTAACTTCCAACTCTCTCTTGAGATTGATCCTAAACTTTCAATTCTCATTTTAGAATTATTCCCTAACTTGTGATTCCTTTCCCTTCAGAATCAGTCCTTAACTTTTGATTCCTTTCCTTTCAAGGTCGGTCCTTAACTCCCGACCATCTTGTGAAATTCATCCTTAACATTCAATTCTCATTTTTGGAATCAGTCCTTAACTTTTGATTCTCTCCTTTTGAGGTCAATCCTTAACTTTTGACCGTCTTTGGAGATTGATCCTTAACTTTCAATTCTCATTTTGGAATCAGTCCTTAACTTCTGATTCTCTTATTTGAGATTGGTCTTTAACTTCTGACTCTCTCTTGAGATTGATCCTTAACTTTCAATTCTCATTTTTGGAAACAGACCTTAAATTTTTATTCCTTTCCCTTTGTAATAAGTTTTTAACTTCTAACTCCCTCTTTTTGAGATCGGTCCCTAACATTCGATCCTCTTTTTGAAATTCATCTGTAATAGTCAATTCTAAATTTGGAATCAGCCCTTAATATCTGACTCCCTCCTTTTGAGATCGGTCCCTAACTTCCAATCCTCTTTTGAGATTGATCCTTAACTTTGAATTCTAATTTTTGGAATCAGTCCTTAACTTTTGATTCCCTCGTTTTGAGATCGGTCCCTAACTTTCAATCCTTTTTTGAGATTGATCCTTAACTTTCAATTCTCACTTTTGAAATTAGTCCTTAACTTCTGATTCCTTTCCCTTTGTAATCACTCCTTAACTTCTGATGCCCTCCTTTTGTGATTGGTCCCTAACTTCTGACTCCATTTTTGAGTTCGATCCTTAACTTTCAAATCTCATATTGGAATCAACGCTTAACTCCTGATTCATTACCTTTCGAGGTCGATCTTTAACTTCTAACCCTCTTCTGAGATTGATCCTTAACTTTCAATTCTCATTTTGGAATCAACCCTTAACTTCTGATTCCCTCCTTTGAGATCAGTACCTAAATTCCGATCCTCTTTTTGTGATTGATCCTTAACTTTCAATTCTAATTTTGGAATCCACCCTTAACATCTGATTCCCTCCTTTTGAGATCAGTCCCTAACTTTTGATACTCTTTTGAGATTGATATCTAACATTCAATTCTCATTTTTGGAATCTGTCCTTAACTTCCGATTCTCTCATTTTGAGATCGGTCCCTAACTTCCAACCCTCTTTTTGAGATTGATCCTTAACTTTCAATTCTTATTTTTGGAATCATTCCTTAACTTTTGATTCCCTCGTTTTGAGAATGGTCCCTAACTTATGATCCTCTTTTTGAGATTGATCCTTAACTTTCAATTCTCATTATTGGAATCTGTCCTTAACTTCTGATCCCCTCCTTTTGAGTTTGGTCCCTAACTTCTGATCCTCTTTTTGAGATTGATCCTTAAATTTCAATTCTCATTTTTGGAATCAACCCTTAACTTTTGATTCCTTTTCTTTTGATGTTGGTCCTTAACTTCTGACTCTCACTTGAGATTGATCATTAACTTCCAATTCTCATTTTAGAATTAGTCCTAAACTTCTGATTCCTTTCCCTTTGGAATCAGTCCTTAACTTCTGATTCCCTCTCTTTGAGGTCAGTCCCTAACTTTCGATCCTCTTTTTGAGATTGATCATTAACTTTCGATTCTCATTTTTGGAATCAGTCCTTAACTTATAATTCCCTCATTTTGAGGTTAGTCCGTAACTTTCGACTCTCTTTTGAGATTGATCCTTAACTTTCAGTTCTCCTTTTTGAAATCAATCCTTAACTTCTGATTGCCTTCTTTCGAGGTCAGTCCCTAACTTCCGACTCTCTCTTGAGATTGATACCTAAATTTCAATTCTCATTTTTGGATCAATTTTTAATTTCTGGTTCCCTTCTTTTGAGTTTAGTACTTACATTCTAACTCTCTTTTTGGAGTCAATACATAAATTTCAATTCCCACCCTGGGGTCAGCACTTACATACTGATTTTCATCCTCTATAAATACCTGAAACTTGATAACTCAACCACACTCTTCAGTCCCCAGCGAGAGTTCCTACTTCTTGATTTCAATAAGATATTCACTTGTTAATTCCCTAGCGAAAACAAATAGCACACAAAATTCTATACCTCCTTCTAGATTTGTTGACTTAGAAGTTTGTATTGGCTTTGTTGATCTCATCGGTCAACGCTAATACGTGTGGTATGCTTGTCCAGCACACTACACCGATTGGGGGTCTATTTGTTGACCTCACTTTCAGTTGAGGTTTAGTTTTTCCTCTTTAGTAGCCTAGGTTCTAGCCATAAGACCTAACTATTATCAATTCTAAACTCTTTCTTGCTCAACTTAAAGCTTCATATATTGGTCCTAACCTCTAGCACTTAGTATGTGGGGTCATTATGAGGGAGCTCAAGATGAGTTCCCATAGGAATGCTTGCCCTTAAGGTTGACCTTGGGTGTTGGTCTAGGGCTAAGGCACTCACCTGTACTCACTCTCACCCACAACTACTCACAACCTTAAACTCAAATTTTCCTGACTTTGGTCCCTTGATCGTTTGGGAGACTCATGTAGATGGTCCCCTAAACCTACTAGTCCCAGGCTAGGGTTTACATAAGACCAATGCATGGAGGACCTAAATGGGGTTCCCATTGGTCCATAGCTCAGTTATGGCGATTGCTCCCCAATTCTACCTAAAATATTCAATTTCGTCTTTTGCCCCTAAACTCCCCCAAATTATCTAAATACACTTGGGACCCTAAATTTTGCCAAAATTCCCGAATTCACCCAAAATATCCAAAATTGTTCAAAAATGATTTTAAACCTTTTGAAGATATCCAAATTACCAAAAACTACCCAAAAATTTCAAATTTACCAAAATACCCCCAAAATAACCAAAATTACAAAAATACCCTTGGCACCCCAAACCTTCCCAAAACCTCCAAAATCACTCCAAATGCTTCCAAAAATCATTTGGACCCCTCAATTGTGCCCAATTTGACTAATTTGATTATTTTGACCAAAACCCCCAAATTCCCTTTAAAGGCCCAATTTCCCCAAATTTACATCAAATGTCCATCAATATGGTCCAAATTTCTCCCAATTTCAATCCTAAACTCAAATTAACCTTCCATATGATCAATTTAAACCAAATACAAGCTCAATTGGTCCATTCTTTGAGCCTAATTTTGATCTAAGTCAAAACCCCAACTTTGGCTTTGTGACTTGGTTCCACCAAATTGAACCCTATAGCCTAATCAATTGGCCTCAATTTGAATCCTAAACTCTTCATAACATTCCTACATATCAAAATTTACCTTCAATTAGCCTTGGTGAGGCCTCAATTTTATTTAATTGCAACCCAAATCCAAAAACCCTCAATTTTGCCCCAAATTGGCTGTCTCCACATTCCACCAAATTGATTGCCTTAGCACCAAAATTGGCACCCAATTTATGTTGAAAACTCTTCATTACATTTCTATTGACCATTTTCAACAATGAATTTAGACTTAGCCCAAGTTTAGCCTAATCTAGATTCAAGTCTAGCCCAACATGCACAAAGTAACCAAATTTCCAAAATCCTTCAAATTGAACCCCCAATTGAACTCAAAATCATTTCAATCCTTCACCAAAAATCTTCATTACAATCATCTACACAATGTTAATCAATCAATTGGGCTCAAAGTCATGGCTAGACTAACCCAAACCCATTTTAAGTTAAATTGACCCACTTTGACCCATGCATGAAAATTGGTCTAGCCACCTTAAAGCCAACAACTTTATGACTCCACAACTTCTAAACTCCTCATAGGGACTAGGCTAAACCATGAAAAACCAACCAAAACTTGTTATGGACCAATGGATTCCCAAATTAATGAATTTTAACCCATATATGAACCCAACTTGCAAAATCTCCCCCATCATTTCTTACATTTATGGGTAAATTATAATTAAGCCTCCCCCTGGCTCAACTAACTTCCTGGCCACCTCCTCTGGCCTTGATGGGTAGCCTAGTGGCTGGAAAATACCAAAACCATGAGCCACCCAAAAAAATAAACTTAATTCAAATCTAGAGGCCACTTCATCCCCTTTGAAATTTAGAGCTTCTCTGGCCTCCATCTAAGAATCATTTTGCTCCCATCAATTGGCCATGACAGCTGCCCTAAGACTATTTTATTTAAACCTCTCCTCCAGGATAGATACAGGGTTTAAGGTATATCACTTTTTATTTTAAACTGTGAAAAACATGGTATCAGTTTGATTTCAAATTTTTCTAAACACTATATATATATATATATAAATATATATATTCTTGAAGGAGCATTATTCGGCTCCCGACATATTGATCATTAAAAGTATTACAAAGGTTCCAAAAGGAGAGGTCCCCAGACAAAGGGAGGAAGACCAATCCTAAAAAATTCTTACAAGAGAGTTGAACAGTAAAAAAGGAAGAAAGGAGAAAGAAAATAGTGCACTAAATCTCTTTAAATAGGCTAGGCTTGAATCTGAGCTGAGGAGACTTCAGCTTGTCCCCATGGAGTAAGAGGGCAAGGCGGGTAGGAGGTCTTGTATCAACAGAAATGGAGTTGGCATAGATTCCTTGTCTGGCAAGCCAATTAGCAGGTTGGTTTCCTTCTCTATATATAAAATACATTTGAATTGTAAGACTTTTGTAAAGTGTGCCAACTTTTTGCTTCCATTGCATATGGTGTCATTAGGATAGCTAATCAAAAGTCAACAAAGTGATTAGCTGTAAAGATTCAATCTCAATCCATACTTTCTACCAAGTGGCTTTTTGTGCAAATGTAAGGGCCCAATAGACAGCAATAAGCTCAACTTCAAGAACATCATTGAACACAGTACAAGCATGGAAGAAAAGTAGACAATTGGTGCAGGAATTTCTGAAAACCCCCCCTGACCCCTGCACCCTATTTAGAGAAGCTACCATCAGTGTTAATTTTCATGGTTTGAACATCAGGAGTGTTCCAAGTGACAGTCTCAATTCTGTTGTGATTAATGGTGGTACTGGTTTGAGCCAGATTTATGCTAGGGAAGTTCTTAAGCTGTATTATTTTGTTCAAATAGGCAACACAATTTCTAGTTACCTTGGTATGTTGGCTAATTTATCATCATGTTTGTTGTTGTTCCTACACATTTACAAGAACCAAGCCACAATGAAGGGGATTGACTCCCCCTGTGTACTTCTCCAGCTATGCCAACCAACATTAGGACTAGTCCAGTCCTTATCCAAGTTATCCTCTTTAATTTTATTAAGGAGTTGTTTCCACACCTCTTGAGCAAACTCACATTTGAAAAATAGGCGGTTAATGTTCTCCTCATATTTCAGACAAAGATAGCATCTAGAGGGTCCTCTTAAACCTTTGAGTTTAAGAANCTACAAGTTGATCATTAAAAGTACTACAAAGGTTCCAAAAGGAGGGGTCCCCGGACAAAGCGAGGAAGCCCAATCCTAAAAAATGCCTACAAGAGAGTTAAACAGTAAAAAAAGAAACAAAGGAGAAAGCAAAATAGTGCACTAAATCTTTTTAAGTAGGCTAGGCTTAAATCTGAGGTGAGGAGTCTTCAGCTTGTCACCATGGAGTGGGAGGGCAGGGGGGTAGGAGGTCTTGTATGAACAAAAATGGAGTTGGCCAATTAGCAGGTTGGTTTCCTTCTCTATATATGAAAGACATATGAATAGTAAGACTTTTGTGAAATGTGCCAATTTTTTGCTTCCATTGCATATGGTGCCATGAGCAAAGCTGATCAGAATTGAACAAAGAGAATATCTGTAAAGAGTCAACCTCAATCCATACTTTCTGCCAAGTTTCTTTATGTGCAAATGTAAGGGCCCAATAGACAGCAATAAGCTCAGTTTCAAGAGCATCATTGACCACAGTAGGAGCATGGAAGAAAAGTAGACAATTGCTGGAGGAATTTCTGAAACACCCTCACCCTTGCACCCCATTTAGAGAAGCTACCATCAGTGTTTATTTTCATGGTTTGAACATCAGGAGGGTTCCAAGTGACAGTCTCAATTCTGTTGTGACTAATGGTGGTACTAGTCTGAGCCAGATTTATGCTTGGGAAGTTCTTAAGCTGTATGATTTTGTTCAGATATACAATACAGTTTCTAGTTACCTTATTATGTTGGATACTCTTATCATCATGTTTGTTGTTGTTCCTACACATCCACAAGAACCAAGCCACAATGAAGGGGATTGACTCCCCCTGTGTACTTCTCCAGCTTTGCCAACCAGCATTAAGACTAGTCCAGTCCTTATCCAAGTTATCATCCTTAATCTTTTTAAGGAGCTCTTTCCGCACCTCTTGAGCAAACTCACATTTGAAAAATAGGTGGTTCATGTTCTCCTCATTTTTCAGACAAAGATAGCATCTAGAGGGTCCTCTTAAACCTTTGAGTTTAAGAATATCATCAGTTGGCAAGAGGTTGTTGAATAATATCCAACAAAAGAAGGATATCAAACGGGATAGAAATCTATTCCAAACGGCCTCACCAATTGACCTTCTCCTAATGATTTAACTTAGCATAAATAGCTTTGCTCAGGCTTTGGTTAGTATAGCTTTGCCATATGATCCTGTCTTTTCTGCCTTTATCAAACATAATTCTAGTGACTAGAGATAAGTGAGGCTCCTGAAGCAAGGATTGGAGCTTAGGAACATCCCAGGAGTCCCCATCCCAGGGTCACAAACTAGGAGCTGAGGGTTAAAATCTGGAGGCTGGGCCCCAATCCAGTCTTTAGGACACCAATTGTCAAGCCAAAAGTTCACTTTACCATTCCCCAAATCCCATGTGAACATGTCTCAGCTTGCTCTCTAATTTTCAGCATATTTGTCCAGATTTTGGAGTCTCCCAGCTTTTTGGTAATAAGAGAGGGATGTTGGACCTTGCAATACTTGCCATACATGAATTTTGCCCACAAAGAAGTTTGTGCTATGAACTGAATCCACATCTTACATCAATTAATGTGTACAACTTGTTAGAGCCCCTTGAACCCCAGCCCACCAGCTGAAATTGGTTTGGCTGCCTTCTGCCATGAAGCCCAATGTAACCGCTTTCTTTGACCAGCCCATAAAAATCTATTAAAGGCTCTCTCCAACTAGATTTGGGTGCTTTTCTTGAGGTAGTTGGTTTCAAGGATATAAGAGGGGAAGGTAGTCAAGATGCTTCTAAGGAGAGTGATTCTTCCCCCATTAGACAGGAAGGAGTGAGACCAGCTGGATAGAGTTTTTTGAATTTTCTGTAGGGCCTCATCAAATTAGGTCATTTTCGATCTCCCCCTAATTAGTTGAACCCCCAGATATCTCACAGGGTCCCTAGCAGTAGAGAAGCGAGTGTAGTAGGAGATTCAGTGCTTGGTATTGGAAGAAGCCCTCTTGTTGAATATAACTTGGCATTTAGTAAGGCAGAATTCCATTCCAGAGTGTTTCTAAAATTGTTGTATGCATTTATAAACTTTCTTCACAGCAATCTTTTGAACATTGGAGATCATCATAATGTCATCAGCATACATGAGATGGGAAATAACTATATTGGATTTATGGTGAAATCTGGAGTACTGGTGGTTGAGGATGTTCCTATCAAGCATTTTAGAAACGTAATCCATAACAATAATAAAGATAGTGGGAGAGAGTGGATCACCTTGCTTTAGTCCTCTAGAAGCAGTGAANGATTGTCATGAAACAAAGACCATGTTATTGCAGCCAATGCAATGTTTGGGCACACAATCGACAAATTTTTTTGTTGCCATTTCAATTTGAGGCCTAACTGTCTATTTCATCTTGGTTTAGACACTAATTTACTACATAAGAACCATCTATTCCAACTACAGTTTTGGTGGAAGATGCAACTGGGGTGGATATTGCTAATGTTCTACTTGAACTTGATGGAACCATTCCTTAATCAAGCATACTAAGATTTTTTATCCTACACTGGGCATCACTGCTACTAATAATTTTGTTTTAGCAAAAGATACTTCAATATATATGAACCCGCTTATTGAGGAAGAAGAGGGTACTCATGTTCTAGAGGCGTGCCAAGCTCAAGGTGTGCAGTAGGCTGAAACTGCTCAGTAATTTATGGATCAACACACCTCCCATGATGAGTTCTGTATTGATGATCAAATAATTGATCAGATGGACAAACAATGGAACATGAATTAAAGGTTGTAAAAACCAAGAAGAAGAAAAAAAGATTGCTCAAACTCATAAATTTATAGGATGATAACCTTGATATTTTTGGATGGAAACCCACATAATAGTTTGTTATTGGACTCCCTCTTTAGAACAAGAGAGAGACAAAAACCCACCCACCATGAATAACCTCCTCTTCTAAATTCATGTTTCTTACTTTATTGATCTCCTTTTCCTTAGATGTTTAACCTTTTAGGTGGTATTTGAGGTCGGAAGCTAGGATTGTTTGGTAGTTACTTTGGGTGTCTGGGGATTTACCACAGAAGTTATTCTAGTTGTTTTTCCAACGTGTTATAGAAGTGTTATTTGAGGTTTGATGCTGCGTTCTTTTGAATATTTCTTTGGGTGGATCAGGACTTAACATGACAGTTATTTTATGTGTTATTGAGGTAGTATCTACGGGTGTATTGTGACTTACCACCAGAGTTATTCTATGTGTTATTGAAGTAGTATCTGTGGGTGTATTGGCACATACCGTGGGTGTTATTATAAGTGTTATTGGTGGTAGCATTGAGCCCGCCTTCCACAGTAGTATCAGTTTAACAGCGTGTGACATCAATGCAGTTTTTGTTGTATCAGCTCCCACACAGGTGTTATTCAAGTGGTTCATTAACCAACCACAATCCCTCCTAAGAACAAAATATGAAGCCATTTCCCCATTTGACCTCTCTGAGCATTTACTAATTCTTTTTTTTGAAGATTTTCTTGTTAATAATTTTTTTGGGTATACTTGTCCCTTTTTTGAGTACCTGTTTTGAGTAAGTTGCATTCCTTGTGAGTGGGTTCCTTGCACCCACTCGCTAAAAAGCCTTGTATTCCCTTTTATCATCAATGAAATATATATATATATATATATATATATATATATATATATATNCCAGACAAAGCGAGGAAGCCCCATCCTAAGAAATGCCTACAAGAGAGTTAAACAGTAAAAAAGAAACAAAGGAGAAAGCAAAACAGTGCACTAAATCTCCTTAAGTAGGCTAGGCTTGAATCTGAGGTGAGGAGTCTTCAGCTTGTCACCATGGAGTAGGAGGGCAAGGGGGGTAGGAGGACTTGTATCAACAGAAATGGAGTTGGCATAGATTCCTTGTCTGGCAAGCCAATTCGCAGGTTGGTTTCCTTCTCTATATATGAAAGACATATGAATAGTAAGACTTTTGTGAAATGTGCCAATTTTTTGCTTCCATTGCATATGGTGCCATGAGGAAAGCTGATCAGAATTCAACAAAGAGATTAGCTGTAAAGAGTCAACCTCAATCCATACTTTCCACCAAGTTGCTTTATGTGCAAATGTAAGGGCCCAGTAGACAACAATAAGCTCAGTTTTAAGAGCATCATTGGCTACAGTAGGATCATGGAAGAAAAGTAGACAATTGCTGGAGGAATTTCTGAAACCCCCTCACCCCTGCACCCCATTTAGAGAAGCTACCATCAGTGTTTATTTTCATGGTTTGAACATCAGGAGGGTTCCAAGTGACAGTCTCAATTTTGTTGTGACTAATGGTGGTACTAGTCTGAGCCAGATTTATGCTAGGGAAGTTCTTAAGCTGTATTATTTTGTTCAGATAGGCAATACAGTTTCTAGTTACCTTATTATGTTGGATACTCTTATCATCATGTTTGTTGCTATTCCTACACATCCACAAGAACCAAGCCACAATGAAGGGGATTGACTCCCCCTGTGTACTTCTCCAGCTTTGCCAACCAGAATTAAGACTAGTCCAGTCCTTATAATCTCCAACAAAAGAAGGATATCGAAGGGGATAGAAATCTATTCCAAATGGCCTCACCCCAATTGACCTTCTCCCAATGATTTAACTTAGCATAAATAGCTTTGCTCAGACTTTGGTTAGTGTAGCTTTGCCATATGATCCTGTCTTTTCTGCCTTTATCAAACATAATTCTAGTGACTAGAGATAAGTGAGGCTCCTAAAGCAAGGATTGGAGCTTAGGAACATCCCAGGAGTCTCCATCCCAGAGGTCACAAACTAGGAGCTGAGGGTTAAAATCTGGAGGCTGGGCCCTAATCCAGTCTTTAGGACACCAGTTGTCAAGCCAAAAGTTCACTTTACCATTCCCCAAATCCCATGTGTACATGTCTTCAGCTTGCTCTCTGATTTTTAGCATATTTATCCAGATTTTGGAGTCTCCCAGCTTTTTGGTAATAAGAGAGGGGTGTTGGACCTTACAATACTTGCCATACATGAATTTTGCCCACAAAGAAGTTTGTGCTATGAGCTGAATCCACATCTTACATCAATTAATGTGTACAACTTGTTAGAGCCCCTTGAACCTCAGCCCACCAGAAGAAATTGGTTTGGCTGCCTTCTGCCATGAAGCCCAGTGTAACCGCTTTCTTTGACCAGCCCATAAAAATCTATTAAAGGCTCTCTCCAACTGGATTTGGGTGCTTCTCTTGAGGTAGTTGGTTTCAAGGATATAAGAGGGGAAGGTAGTCAAGATGCTTCTAAGGAGAGTGATTCTTTCCCCATTAGACAGGAAGGAGTGAGACCAGCTGGATAGAGTTTTCTGAATTTTCTGTAGGGCCTCATTAAATTGGGTCATTTTTGATCTCCCCCTAATGAGTTGAACCCCCAGATATCTCACAGGGTCCCTAGAAATAGAGAAGCGAGTGTAGTTGGAGATCCAGTGGTTGGTATTGGAAGAAGCCCTCTTGTTAAATATAAATTGGCATTTAGTAAGGCTGAATTCCATTCCAGAGTGTTTCTGAAATTGTTGTATGCATTTATAAACTTTCTTCACACCAATCTTTCAAACATTGGAGAATATCATAATGTCATCAGCATACATGAGATGGGAAATAACTATATTGGATTTATGGTGAAATCTGGAGTACTGGTGGTTGAGGATGTTCCTATCAAGCATTCTAGAAAAGTAATCCATAGCAATAATAAAGATAGTGGGAGAGAGTGGATCACCTTACTTTAGTCCTCTAGAGGCAGTGAAAGCCCCCTGGAGTTGGCCATTGATAAGGATGGAGTGGCTATTATTAATAAGCCACCTTTGGATGAGATTTTTGAATTCTGGCTGAAATCCTCTAGCTGCAAGTAAACCCAAGATAAAGTTCCAGTCAATTGTGTCATAGGCCTTCTTGATATCTAATTTGTATATAAGGTTACCCCCTCTGCTGATTTTATCAAGATCCAATGTGAGTTCCTGTGCCAACAGCACATTATCATTAATGGATCTACCTTTAATAAAGGCAGTTTGGTTAAGACATATAATTTTGTCCAAGTGAGGTTGCAACCTTCTCACTATAATCTTGCATATGAGTTTGCTTATGACAGAAGTAAGGTTTATAGGCCTGTAGTGATCCCAGGTTTTCTGAAAATCCCCTTTAGAGGTTAGCACAATGGATGTGTTACTAAAGTAGTTGGGGAGGTTGACTCCTCTAAAGAAGCTCTTAGTTTGATCNTGTATCATAGGCCTTCTTGATATCTAATTTGTATATAAGGTTACCCCCTCTATTGATTTTATCAAGATCCAATGTGAGTTTCTGTGCCAACAACACATTATCATTAATGGATCTACCTTTAATAAAGGAAGTCTGGTTAGGACATATAATTTTGTCCAAGTGAGGTTGCAGCCTTCTCACTATAAACTTGCTTATGAGTTTGCTTATGACAGAAGTAAGGCTTATAGGCCTGTAGTGATCCTAGGTTTTCTGCAAATCCCCTTTAGGGGTTAGCACAATGGATGTGTTACTAAAGTAGTTGGGGAGGTTGACTCCTCTAAAGAAGCTCTTAGTTTGCTCCAAAACCTCTATATTGATGATGTGCCAAGCTTTTTTGTAGACGTCAGCCGTAAAACCATCAGGGCCAGCTACCTTAAAGCTGTCAATACTGTTTAAGGCTTCCCAAATTTCCTCAACAGAAGGGGGTTCAGTAAGATTAAGCTCACCAGTGTAACTAGATTCTTTATCAAAGTAATCTTCATAGTCAGCATTAAGATCAGCAGAAGAGTTCAGGAGGGAGCTGTAGAACTTAACAACATCCTTAGCTATAAGTTCATTATCNCTTAGCAAAGTAATCTTCATAGTCAGTATTAAGATCAGCAGAAGAGTTCAGGAGGGAGCTGTAGA
This sequence comes from Phalaenopsis hybrid cultivar, assembly GCA_002079205.1. Classification (NCBI taxonomy): domain Eukaryota; kingdom Viridiplantae; phylum Streptophyta; class Magnoliopsida; order Asparagales; family Orchidaceae; genus Phalaenopsis; species Phalaenopsis hybrid cultivar. The sequence goes on from JXCR01139439.1 coordinate 101,276, forward strand.
ACTTAACAACATCCTTAGCTATAAGTTAATTATTATTCAACCATCTGCCATCCTTGGAATAAATGGAAAGTATGGTATTGTATTTCCTCTTGTAACATATATAGGCATGGTAAAACTTGGTGTTTCTGTCCCCTTCAGTAAAGCTAATAACAGAAGCTTTTTGTTTGAGNGAAAGTATGGTATTGCATTTCCTTTTGTAACTTATATAGGCATGGTAAAACTTGGTGTTTCTGTCCCCTTCAGTAAAGCTAATAACAGAAGCTTTTTGTTTAAGTATCAGATCCTGAATATCAATGGCTTTATTCAGATTATTCTGGGTAGCCAGCAAATCAGTTTCAGTGGCATAGTTATTCTGAACAGCAGCCTCAAGTCTCTCAACCTCTTTTTCAAAAGATAAAACATTGGAAAACACATTTCCAAAAGTTTCTCAACCCCACTTCCTCAAGGCTTTGCTGGTTTTCTGATGCAGAAGGCTTAGTTTGATTAGAGGGTCTGTGTGATCAATTCCCATCCAGTTAGAAGCAACACAGTTATTGAAGAGGGGGTGGGTAGACAACATGTTCAAGCATCTGAAAGGAGGGTGGGGTGAGGTGGTAACTAGGGAGGTTATGGAAATGAGGAGAGGTCTGTGGTCAGAAAAAGTAAGGGTTAGGTGGGTAGCAAAAGTAAAGAAGCAGTTTTTCTGCCAGTGGTCATTATCTAACATTCTGTCTAGTATTTTCCATAGAAGACCCCTCTTCCAAGTGAACTTAGGACCCTGGTACCCCAAGTCAAACAAACCAGCCTGCTGTATTTGATCATTAAAATATGCCAGTTTAGACAAGTTGGGAGGTCTCCCTCCAGACTTCTCAGCTGCATTAGAGATACAATTAAATTCTCCCCTCACAATACAAGGAGATTTCATGTTTTTGCTGATGAGATGTAAGCCTTCCCATAATTCCTGTATGTCAGCCTTCAGACTTCCAGCATAAACAAAAGTAGCATACTCCAAATGTCCTTGTACAAGCAGTGAAAGATGTATGAACTGATGATGGTCCATAATAATGCTCCACTGAATTTCTTTCCTACAAAAGAACCAAACTTTGTTATTTTTGTTAGCATAATGAGAGAAACCAGGGAATCTTTGGATAATTCTCTGAGAGTTATGTTGAACCAAAGGTTCAAGTATAGCAAAGCACCACAAATTGTGTTTTTTATTGAGATAAATCAGTCTTTTTAAAGACTGAGGATGGGCAATGCCCCTGATATTCCAATAAAGCATATTAATCATGCGGGGGACTATTATGGGGGGAAGGCTGAGATCTTCATCTAGTCCTTCCTTTATAAGGGGGAGGTCCCCCAATTTTCAAAGTTTCAGTGAACCCAATAATACCCTCTCTTAATTTCTGTACTTCAGACTGAATCTTCTTCTTCTTTTTGGATTTTTTTGTTTGCCATTCCTCTTCCAATAGGTGTTTCATCTCAGCTATATCATTCTTCTGAGGAGCTTCTATTACAAGAGTAGTTTTCTAGTTGGTCTCCTTGAGTTCCACCACCTCATCTAAAGGGACAGATAGGGGTGTTTGAATATTTTTTTGGTTCACCTCCTCCCTAAAAAATTTGGGGGATCTGTGGAGCCAAAAAGAGTAGTCAAGCTTTTGGGTGTATCCAACATGTCTTCCAAATTCCCAGTTGGAGGGGGGTCTACACCAACTGAAACTTTTGAGGGAATAAGCTGGGTAAACCTTCCCTGATTTATCACAGTCTTCTTTGGGGGAGGGTGAAGCCTGAAACATCTATCCTTGGTGTGTCCAAACATCCTACAGTGATGACAGTAGTATGGTTTCTATTCTAACCTCACTGTTTGCCAGAATCCCTCCTTGTCATTACCAATCCAAATTCTGTTTATTTTAGGGAGAGTAACATCTCTCTCAATGAGAATTCTGGCTAGGGCAGGTCTGGCTTTATTGTATTTAGGAGCATCGACCTTCATAGGTCTCCCTATTGCACATGCAATATTAAATAAAGCATTGAGATTAAAGTACTGGATTGGGAGGCCAGGTAATTTAAACCATAGAGAAACTATTGGAGGTTCCTTACTAGGAGTAGCCAGACACCCATTGAACATCTATTTTCAAATCGATAGGAGTAGCCAGACACCCAAGAAACAAAGACCAAAACCCACAGAGCTAGAGAACCAAAGAAAAGGTCAGAAGGACCAAAATCGGACAGAAGAGGTCTAACCACTAAGCAAACCTCAAACTAGCAGTGCCCAACACCAGGAAGGGGAGGGAAACCACCATAAGAGCAAGAGAAAGAAAAGTGAAACAAGACAAAACCAATGGAGAAAGGAAAAAGGGCTGAAATCAGAAAAACTCCAATGGAATAGTAAAAACCCACAAACCAAAAAAACACCAATGAAACAGTGAAACCCACCAAATCCTATGAAAGGAGAGGTGGAAACAAACTTCCAAAGTAAAGGAGGAAAAGAAAATAGCACCCTGAAGTAGAGAACAGCCAGACCTCCCCCTGAACACACTCCAATAGTTCACCATCCTGCTAGGAAACCTAGCAGAGCACCTCCCTCCTCAGCCGCCAGCTTCATGTTTTTATGATTATATATATATATATATATATATATATATATANTATGTGGCTTTGAAAATTCTCCAAAAAATCATGTAAGTTTCCTATGGCTAGTGTAGTCTTAGGAAATAATTTCATGATTTTTAAGAATCAAAATAACACTGTTTTGAGCAAACTTCAATTTGCTNTAAGAATAAAGTTTCTATTATCCTCTACATGCATTAAAACAAAAGAACCACTAAGATCTTCCTTAGCATAAAAATGAGTCGCCCTATCACAATCTCTAGAATTTAGAAAAATAGACTTGCATGAAAGGTAAAAGATAAGTAAGATACATAGCCTTGATACACAAAAAATATATGCATTTTTATGCCCATATTTTATACTCATTTTTGGCGATATTGCACTTTAATAAAAGGTATTTTTTATGTTTTGTTGCAGGTTATTGATTTTTATGACTTGGAGCAAAAAAGAATCAAAATGATGAAATTTAGAGTCAAAATGGAGAATTTAAAAAATTGTTTACAGCCGATGGCGCCAGACTGGGCGCTAATGGCGAAGTTTGACAGAGAAGACAGACTAAATTAAATGGTCTCTAGAACTGACGGTGCCAATGTCGATGAAAGACCTATTTCTAGAAGATTTGATGAATTTGGATACTTTTTGAAGAGTTTTTGGATGCAACTTTTGAAGAACCGACCCTAGGCTCTATTAAGAACCAAAATTGATCAGAAAGAGGCTCTCCTTCATCTCTCTCAACTATCCATCACCTCTTCTTGCCCCTTTACATCATTCCACGCCATTCCACACCATTAGGTAGTTATTTTCTTTATAGTTTTGAGTTTTGTGGTGAGTTTAAGTGTGAATTCTTATCTAAGAAGTGTTGGAGAGGAAGAGAAGTGAGAGGTTTCTTCGTCCTACATTTCATAAGAGAGGCTACAAGGGATTTTCTTTTAGAAAGAGTTTCAGATAAGTGTTATTCATTTATTAATGTTGTATGAACTTCATTTTATATATGAAATTTGTGTTTTGTTGTGTCTTTCTCATGAAGTCTGAGTAGTTTCCTTTACCTTTCTCCCTACTCTGAGATATGGAGAAATGAAGAGATAATTTGGATGTGCCAATGTTAAAATTTAAAATAAATTGTGATAGTTTTTCAACTCCGCTCTTAATTTACTTTTTGATCTGGCCAATTGAATTGTTTAAATACATTGTGAATTATATGATCTGGTAAATGGAGTATGAGTTCTACAACAGAGTGAGAATCACATTTAAATCCATGAAAGAGTATTTTCATGGAAGTAAGTGCAAATAAATAGGGAAATATACTTTATTTGGGTGTAGAATAGGAGATTTTTAGGGTGATAGACTAAAAATCTTCAATTTGATCTTAGAATTTAAAAACTAAAGCAAGAGTTAGCCTTCAGGGGAAGCTAAGTGGGAGCTCTAGAATGGAAGTCAGTATTTTCTTAGCCTAGCCACGGATTTTCTTAGCCTAGCCACAGATTTAGAGACTAAACCTAAGATTAGCCAACAATTTTCTATAACACTGAATCAGGGTAGAGAATTAAAATTGCTCCTATTTGGCATATCACAAATTTAAACCATTTATCTCATCTCATTTCACCAAAAACTTATTATAATGGGAAATATGTTTTTTCCTATAAGAAAATTTCATCACACAAATAAAGTTTAATAGTTACTCTTTTAAAACTTTGCATTTAAATTCTGCTAGTAGTTAATAATTTAGCTTTTATAGTATCTTAAACATTTGAATTTAGTGACAATAATTTTATTTTAATTTTGTGAATTTCCTAGTTAATTTATCATTTCAAATTTAAACTTTCCTCATGGGATCGATATTTGGTACTTAAATAGAAAGTCTTATACTACTTGATAATGATATGTATACTTGCGTAAAACCCCAACATTAAGTGCTTNCTAGTGACAATAATTTTATTTTAATTTTCTGAATTTCCTAGTTAATTTATCATTTCAAATTTAAACTTTCCTCATGGGATCGATATTTGAGACTTAAATAGAAAGTCTTATACTACTTGATAATGATATGTATACTTGCGTAAAACCCCAACATTAAGTGCTTAACACTATTATTCATAAAATACTACATCAAGTTTTTGGCACCGTTGTAAAGTAGAGTCAACTTTATAAATTTTACACAACTATATTTTTTGGATCAAGTTTTTGGCGTCGTTGTCGGGGAAGGTAACGGTCAATTAAATAGATTTGTAAATTAAGAAAGTTTGACATAAAAATGTACAAATTAAAAAAAATATATATATATTATAAAATAAAAAATTCAATATATATATATATATTTAAGAGTAGTTTTAAGAAGTTTTCCTTGCTTATTATATTGTTTATGCGAAATATTGGATCTGAAGGTTTAGTACCTTACGATTTGGAATTAGAATGTACTATTAGAAAAATTCGAAAACAACAAAAAGAAATTAAAAATTTGAATGAAATGGCGAATAACTTATATAATCAAATAAATGCAAATCGACAAAGACCTTTAAAAGATTATGTTAATCCTACAGTAAATGAACTTCACTTAACTATTCAAAATCCTGATGTTGCTGCTAATTCATTTGAGCTTAGACCTGCTATTATCTNACAACGAAAAGAAATTAAAAATATGAATAAAATTATGAATAACATAGACAATCAAATAAATGAAAATCGACAAAAACTTTTAAAAGATTATGCTATTTCAACAACAGATGAACTTCACGTAACTATTAAAAATCCTGATGTTGCTGTTAATTCATTTGAGCTTAAACATATTATTATCCAAATTGTACAAAATAATTAATTTGGAGGAACACCTGTTGAAGATCTTAACTTACATCTTGCTACTTTTCTTGAAATTTGTACTACTTCTAAATATGGCGGAGTGTCTAANTAAATGAAATAAAATAATCAGTTTGGAAGAACAACTACTAAAGATCATAACTTACATCTTGCCAGTTTTCTTGAAATATGTGCTACTTTTAAATATGATGGAGTGTCTAATGATGTTGTTAGGCTATTGTGCTACATTTAAATATGACAGAGTGTCTAATGATGTTGTTAGGCTTAGAATTTTTCCTTTTTCACAAGGGATAAAGCTAAAGCTTGGTTAAATTCATTAGCACATGGATCTATCAGAACTTGGGGAGAACTATAACAAAAATTTTTGGCTAAATATTTTCTACCCTCAATAATTGCTAAGCTTAGAAATGATATTACATCTTTTTGTCAGTTTGAAGGAGAATTGATATATGAAGCCTGGGAAAGATTTAAGGATCTCCGTAGAAAGTTTTTATATCATGTTTTACCAGATTGACTAATAATTCAAACTTTTTACAATGGATTAGTAGGATCACTTAGATCTATCTATTGTAGATGCTGTTGCAGGAGGATCACTAATGTCAAAACCTTTTGATGAAGCATACTTTTTAATAGAAGAAATGGCTACTAACAATTTTCAATGGCCCTCAAAACAGGTAAATCCTAAAAGAGTAGCTAGTATTCATTACTCTGATGCAATGTCTATTTTAGCATCTCAAATTGTTGATATATCAAAAAGGATTGATCAAATTGGAGTGAAGTATTCTCAAATACCACCAATAATAGAGGAAAATTCACTAGGGCAGATAATTGATACTCAATCATCTTATAGAACTTTGAATGATATAAATAACCAAAATAACAATCCCTATTCTAATTATTACAACACTGGATGGAAAAATCATCCTAATTTTAGTTAGAATAATCGTAATTCGGTGAACCCCCAGGAAATTTAAACAACCAAGAAATCCTAATTATTGACCTTATTTTCCTCCTGGATTTTACTCTAACTCTAACCCACAAGTTAAGGAAAAGAATTTGATGATAGAAGAAGTAATGTTGAATAGGGGAAATCAACTACAAAATCAAGGGGCTGCTATTAGAAATATTAAAAATTAATTAGGACATATTGCTACTGCACTTAGTAATAAACTTTTAGGAAATCTTCCGAGTACTGTGGAAGTTAATCTAAAAGATCAAACTAAGGAGCAACTTAAAGCTATTCAATTATGAAGTGGAAAAGAAGTTAAAACAAGAATCCAAAGAGAAACTGAAGTTGATGAGGAGAAGGAAGAGATTGAAAGTGACCATAATGAGAATGAACAAATACAAGTTTCTTTAGAAAAACCGCTACCTCCGTTTCTTCAATGATTGAAGCAGAAGAATAAAGACAAACAATTTATAAAATTTTTGGAAATCCTTAAAAAGTTAATGATAAACATTCCTTTCATTGAGACTTTGGAACAAATGTCAAGTTATGAGAAATATATGAAAGATATACTAAACAAGAAAATGAGTTTTGCAGATCATGAGACTGTTGCACTCAATGAAGACTGTAGCATTATTATTCAGAAAAAGCTTCCTGAAAAGTTAAAAGATCCTGGTTGTTTTACTATACCTAGTGAAATTGGTGAAAAGTTTTGTGAAAAAGCCTTATGTGATTTAGGAGTGAGTATCAATCTTATGCCTCTATTGATTTTTAAACGTTTAGATTTAGGAGAGATTTCCCCTACTATTATAACTCTTCAGTTAGTTGATCGTTCAATAACTTATCCTAAAGAAGTTATAGAAGATGTATTAGTAAAAGTGAATAAATTTATTTTTCCTGTAAACTTTATAGTATTAGATATGAAGGAAGATAAAGAGATTCCTATTTTTTTGGAGAGACCATTCTTGCAACAGAGAGAGCTATGATAGATGTGTAAAAAGGAGAATTAATAATGAGGGTTAATGATCAAGAAGCAACATTTAATATTGCAAAAGTTATGAAATATCCTGTAATAGAAAAAGATAATGAATGTTATAGGATGGAAGTTACTGATTTTCTGAGTAATGAGCAATTTAAGGAAGTGTTTGAAGAAAAATTAAGGCAAGAAGAATATTGTGAGAATGAGAATCAAATAAAAGAAGAGAATTTAGATTACATTCGGGACAAATTTGAAACTTTAGATTTGTTGGAAAATGATAATAAAAATATTATTCCTTCAAGTATTAAACCGCCTGAACTTGAACTGAAAGTATTACCTACCCATTTAAAATATGTGTTTCTAGGAAATTCATCTAGATTGCCTGTTATTGTATCTTCTGAGTTAACTGAAATTCAAGAACAAAAATTTGATAATATTAAAGGAATTATTCCTTCAATTTGTATGCACATAATTTTATTAGATAAACAATACAAATCTAAAGCTGATCCTCGGAGGAGATTAAACCTAATAATGAAAGAAGTTGTTAAAAAATTCTTAAAATGGATTGATGCTGAAATTATATATCCTATTTCAGACAGTGTTTGGGTGAGTCTAATTCACTGTGTTCCAAAGAAAGGGAGAGTGACCATTGAAGTAAATGAAAAAAATGAATTAATTTCAATAAGACAAGTTACTGGTTGGTGAATTTGTATAGACTATAGAAAATTAAACATGACCACCAGGAAAGATCACTTTTCTTTACCCTTTCTAGACTAAATTTTGGATAGATTGGCTGGAAACAAAAATTACTGCTTTTAGATGGATATATTGGGTATCATCAAATTCCAATTGCTTCTGAGGATCAAGAGAAAACAACCTTTACAAGCCCTTATAGAACATTTGCTTTTCGTAGAATGTCTTTTGGACTATGTAATGCACCTACGACATTTCAAAGATGTATGATGTCAATTTTTAGTAATTTGATTGAACATGGAATGGAAGTATTTATGGATGATTTGTCTGCATTTGGGAGTTCATTTGAATTATTTTTAAATAATTTATAAAAAGTTCTGGAATTATATGAAAAATCAAACTAGTACTAAATTGTGTAAAATGTGAATTTATGGTTGCAAGAGGAATTATACTTGGGCATAAAATTTCTGAAAATGGCATGGAAGTAGATCCTGCAAAAATTCAAGTTATTGAAAAATTATCACATCCTACTACAATTAGAGGAGTAAGATGTTTTCTAAGACATGTTGGTTTCTACAGGCCTTACATAAAATTTTTTTCAAAAATAACTAAGCCATTATGCCAACTTTTAGAAAAAGATATAAAATTTAATTTTAATGAGGAATGCATAAAAGCATTTAAATTATTAAAAGAAAAATTAATCACTGCACCTATAATAGTTCCACCTAATTGGGAGAAACCATTTGAAATTAATGTGTGATGCTAGTGATTATGCTATTAGAGTTGTTTTAGGACAAAGGCACAACAAAGTTTTAAAAGTAATATATTATGCTAGTAAAACTCTAAATGATGCTCAAATTAACTACACTACTACTGAAGAGAGTTATTAGTTATTTTCTACGACTTTGATAAATTTAGACCTTACTTGATTGGAACCAAATATATAGTGCATACAGATAATTCTGCTATCAAATATTTGATGCAAATAAGGAAGCTAAACTAAGATTAATTAGATGGATACTTCTATTGCAAGAGTTCAATTTTATTGTAGTTGATATAAAGGGAAATGATAATCAGATAGGTGATCATTTTTCTAGACTAGAAAAAGAAATATTATCTAATTTTACAAATGAAGTTTTAAAAAATTTTCCTGATGAACAATTATATAATATTGATGAAATGAAAATACCGTAGTATGCTGATATAGTAAATTATATTGTAAGTGATATTCTACCACCAGATATTAAGAATCATCAATTAAAGAAATTTATACATGATTCAAAATTCTATTTTTGTGATGACCCATATTTATATAAACAATGTAAATATCTAATTATTTGGAGGCGTGTGCCTTATGAAGAAACTCACAAATACTTGAAAGATGTCATGATTATGAATTTGGAGGACATTTTGGAATAAATAGAACTGCATATAAAATTTTACAAGCTGGATTTTATTGGACTACACTTTTTATAGATGTTAATGAATATATTAAAACATGTGGTTGATGTCAGCGAGTAAGAAATATTTCTAGAAGAAATGAAATGCCTCTAAATTATAATTTGGAAGTTAAAATTTTTGATGTGCGGGGATTAGATTTTATGGGACCATTTATGCCTTTATTTGGAAATTTATATATATTAATTGTTGTTGATTATATGTCGAAATGGATTGAAGCTATTGTTGTTCCTAAATGTGATGCTCGGAGTGTTTCTAAATTTTTAAATAAAATTATTTTTATAAGATATGGAATGCCGAGAGTAATTATTACAGATAGAGGATCCCATTTTAGGAATAAGAGAATCGAGAAATTGATAAAAAAATATGATATTATGCATTGATTCTCTACCGCTTATCATCCTCAGATCGGCGGTTTAACAGAGATATTAAATCATGAAATAAAATAAATTTTAGAAAAAGCTGTAAATCCTTATAAATTGGATTGGTCTGCTACATTAGATACTACATTATGGGCATACAAAACTGTTTATAAGACTCATATTAAAATGTCTCCATATAGACTTATTTTTGGAAAAACATACCACTTACCAGTAGAATTAGAGCATAAAACATTTTGGACTATTAAGGAATTTAATTTTAATCTAAAAGATGCTGGTGAGAAAAGATTATTGCAACTCAATGAACTTGAGGAGATTAGAAATGAAGCATATGATAATGTAAAAATCTATAAAGAGAAAATGAAAATATGGCATGATCGGAAGATTATTAAAAAGAAGTTTGAACCTGGACAAGAAGTGTTATTATATAATACAAGATTGAGATTATTTCCAGGAAAATTGAAATCGAGATGGTTAGGACCATTTAAATTGATTAAAGTCTATCATTATGGAACTATTGTTATTAAAGATCCTAAAACTGGAAAGATATGTAAAGTTAATGTGTATTGATTGAAACATTATTATGAATGAGACATGCCACAATTTAAAAAAATATGATGTTAAGTCATCCTGATTAAACAATGGTATGTCGGGCTGACGACGTTAAACCAAGCATTTTGTGGGAGACAACCCATATATAAATCTATATATGCATCTATATATTACAATTTTATTTAATAAGTGTTTTATATACTAGGAAATAATAATATTTTTGAATCATATACAATTTTATATATCATAAATCAAAACAAATATTGGTATTAGAGGAAAAATTGGAAAACTTTGTAATCGAATTGAACAAAAAAAAGAGACGTGATTTTAGCCTCTGACACCAATGACGCCCATCGACCATGGCGCTAACAGCACCATTGGGAGAGCTGATAGCGCCAAGAGCAATTTGTGTAGTTCAGAACGTATTTGTTGGACTTTGGTGGGATTGCACTTCGTAATGCCCATCAAGAGGTGTTTTTAAGGGCCTAAAAACTGCTTTGGATGACTAGAAACTTCAAATTTTGAAATTCATGGCTTCTAATTCCAAAAATACTTCAAGGTATGGAGTTTTTAATAGAAGAAAGATTATCAATTTTGATGCGCAAAGATTATACGACAAAGTCATCACGAAGAAGAGACTTATCAAGGAGAGAGGTTTTGTCAATCATGGATTGAGTAATCCAAGTTCGCAGATTGAGAAAATCATTGTACAGAGATGTTGGGAAGTTCTATGCTACACTACTGCTATAGTTTTTGTACCAGTAGTAAAGAAATTTTATGCTAATTTACATGGAATTACTTAAGGAGTTGTCTTCGTTTGAGGTAAGGCTGTACCATTTACTCCGGCTCGAATTAATGATTTTTATATGATAGAAAATGTTTCAATCTGTCATTATATGAATTTTATCCCAACGAGAGATATGATGCAATATTTATATAATTTTCTGACTGATAAAAATGATAATTGGGAAATCAGAGTAAGGGATACGTTAGTTTCTCCGCTTTACTACTTAATCCAATATCAAAATAATGACATTTCTTCATATCTACAAAATTACTCCCTACCATGAAGATTAGTAGAGTTACAAAAGAAAGTGTCATTTTAAATTATTGCATTCAAATGGAAAAGCCCATTGATGTGGGATCAATTATTTTCAAATCTGTTATGGGTATTTTTATGAATGGGCCTATATATGGATTGGGGCATCCTTCTATAATTTTCTTACTTTGCAGTCAATCTCAAGTGCCATATGAAAGTTGGGAGAAAGTATTATTACCTTGCGAACCCATGATTTCTATTGATGACAATTATATTGGGAATGGAAATGAAGCTTTAGATGTTATCTTGGACCATGCATCACATGTTTCAACACCATTACCGCCACAAATAGTTGGAAGTTCAATAACTTTGGAGAAGAAAATGAAGAAAATAGAAAGAGAACTTCAAATTATTATGATTGCAATGGGAAATCTTAACTACCTTTTTGATCACCTAGATTGGAGTATGAAGGAGAACTTTGATCATACTAGAACAATTGAAGCAGGATTAGTGCAGATGTTCAAGAAAAAATGGATGGATCAATGAAAAATTCGACTGATAATTCCCGTACCGACCCTTCTACAATTTGTATGTCTATTACCAGTCTATGTGATATATTAGAGGAGGAGAAAGTACTGAAGATCAAGCAGAAAAATTGAAGAAGTTGGACTCTCTACTATTTTAAAGTAATTATGTTTTTAATGTGATTGTGTAGATTTACTTTACTTTAGTTTACTTTACTTTGCTTTAGAACTCTATTAACTTTGATTATAGTTTTGTGTCAAGTTCTAGCGTTGTGGCTTGATTCTGACACTGAATTATATTTTAGTTTGTTTTATGTGAAAGTGTGATTAGAAAACTGTATTTGTAAAAAGTACATTTTCATATATAAAAGTTAGTTTGGTGTGTTTGTGAATTATTTTATGATAAAAATTAGTGTTCGAAAAGACTAAATAGACTTTGGAGTGAATTAAAAGAAAGTTGAAAATTACGAAAATTAAAAAGTGAATATTTGGCCACTAGCGCCGACGGCGTCGGCATGAGCGTCGACAGCGCCCTCGACCCGAAAATCCCCAAAACCCCTTAAAATTTGCAAATTGCACCGTAAAAACACCATTTTTACCCTTTTGGTCACCTTCAACCTCCGATATTTGCATCTAAGGCTTACTATAGCTCGAATTTGAGGCGATTTTAAGGCGAAAGAAGTTCGGATTTCATCTTCTCTAGGTAAGAGCTACACTTTGAACTCAAAATTTTTTATTTACACTAATGATTTATCTTACACTGCCGAGATCCAAAATTTTGAAATTTTTCTAGAAGATTTTGAGAAAATCCTTTGATGAAGAACTCTTACTTAATAAATTTAAGTTTAAAACGTTTCACATTGTGATTTTTGGAATTTTTGAGAATTTATTTGGATTTTATCAAATTTTCTTAGATTAACATGACACCGAGAATGAGTAAGGGAAAGATAAAGGTGGATTATGATGATCAAAAGTTTGTCAACTACAAGGCTAACATTTGTTTCAATAGTCTACTTCTAATTAAGAAAGTAATTCTGGATCGAGGATTTAAAAATATGAGTAGAGAAGTCAAAAGATTAATCAATGCTCGGCAGTGGGAGAATTTTTGTTACTTTACTGCCAAGGCTATTATTTGTATAGTGATGGAGTTCTATGCCAACTTTAAAGAAACTTATGAAGATTACGTGTTTGTTTGTGGGAAAATGGTGGAATTTACTCCAAGGAGAATTAATGAATTTTATCAGTTACAAGATGTGTATAGTTGCCAGTACAAATCATTTTCTGCTACAAATGATGCTTTAGATGAAGTTTTTTCTTTTGTTACTGATAGAAGATGAGCTTGGATGGTGAAGAATGATGTTAAGGTAAACTTCCCTCTTTCTATGTTAAATGTAGTACCAAAGGCCTGACACTACTTTATTTCTGATAGAATGATACCAACAAATCATCATAGTGAGGTTACAAAGAATAGAGCCATCTTGAACTTCTGTATTTAGCAAATGAGAAGGATAGATGTAGGCTCTATTATTTATAAAAACACTCGTTATATTGCTTTGGGAGAGACTACTGGTGTTTTAGCACACCCTGCCTTGATCTTCACACTATGTGAACAAGCAGGAGTTGATTTTAGAATGGATGAGGAGAGGATTGAAACTCTAAAACCTATTAGGCCTGCCAATATTAAGACTTATGAATCTAATGTTGGATGGAAATATGGAATTAGGAGTAGGGATATTCCTTCTACTTCAAGTACCCCTACTTCTAGTACCTCTACTCTCTTGGGACTTATGGAGCAACTAATGGTCCAACAGAGAGATATCTTGAGAATGAAAAATATGGAGGCCAAAAATGCACACAATGATGATTTGATAAGGCAGAAGTTTGAATATGATGTTGCTTATGATGATGCGATGGTTAGATACATGACGGGTGACCACTCAATTCAGTTTCTTACTTTCCCTGTTTTTCCTCGTATCAGCAGCAAAATTTGGATGTGGAAGAAGAAAAAGAAAATGATTGGTGATGTTTTAGATTGATTTTTTTTTGTTTAGTTTATGTTTGGTTGTACTTTATTGTTGTGATTGTTTGTTTTTAGGGTATGACACTTTGCTTTATTTTAAATATTATGTTGTATTGTGAACAGTAAGATTGTGAAATTGTTTTTATATTAGAAATCATTTTAGTATTGTTATTAGTTATTAGTACTTTGTTGAATGTATTTGTAGTTAACTCTTTCTTAGCAAATTTTTATATGTATTATGTGTTATTTAATATTTTACATATTGTAGCTTTCCATATTAGTACCTGCAATATTTCAGAGTTAAGTTTAAATATCAGAACCTTCAACAGGTAAGTCTTTTCTTTATGTATTAAATGTTTTCTTTCACCCTTTAAATTTTTTTTTTTCATGCTAAATCTTTTAAAAATTCAAGTTTGGGGGGAAAGAAAAATTCATTTTCAAGAAAAATAAAACTTAGTTTTATTTGTTTTCAATTAGCTATATTTTCAAAATTTTTAAAATTTAACATGACCATCGGTAATAGAGGGTAACTTTAGATAACTATATTTGTGTTTTCAAATATATAGTGAACTTAAGTAAAAAATTTTCAATAATAAATGTTAATTTTAAATATTAAGATATTTGGTATGATAGAATAAGACTATGTTTTTCTATAATAAGAAAAGGAATTTGTATTTTTGAAGTATTAAAAATCTTAGAGATTCATGTAAGAAGAAAAGAATAAACTTTATGAAAAATCTTTAAAGCTAATATAAGTTTATAAAGTGAAGAAATGTGAAAAGTTTTTAACTTTAAGAAGAAGATAGTGAAGTTCAAAATCATTAAAGGTTATCTAGATATAGTAATCCTCACATAAAAAAAAAAGAAAAAAGAAAAGAAAATGACAAAGGATTGAAAATGATCTTGAAAAGAAAAGGAAAGAAAAGAAAAAGATGAGAGGAGAAGCTTGAGGAGATGCCTAATTAAAAATTGGCTTCACTTGAATCAACTTAATGAAGAAGGCTTGGCTACATTTTCTAAACTTATATTTTAGTATTAGCATTTTTACTAGTAAACTTTCATGAAGTTCTTTTTCATATGGATATTCTAAGTGGCTTTAATATGAATAATTTGCAATTTTCCTTTGAAAAATAGAGAATAAGAAATCTTAGACTTGACTACTAGATATTCTTATACCTTTAGTATTAATTGGAGTTATTTTACATTTTTCTTAAGTTATGTTATTGTATTTAGTGGACAAAAATATGCAAATCTAGAAATTAAATTCTTTGCCATGAGTCATATTTTTTTATGTAGTAAACGAGTTACTTGAGGACAAGTAACATTTAAGTTTGGGTGATTTTGATACACTAAAAATACATGCATATTTAAACCTATATTTTATACTCATTTTTGGTGATATTACACTTTAAAGGAATGTATTTTTAATGTTTTATTGCATGTTGTTGATTTTTAGGACTTGAAGCAAAATAAAAAGGATAAAGGATGGAATTTAGAGTCAAAATGGATCTTTTGAAGAAATGTTCAGTGTTGAAAACGCCAAATGACAAAGAGAGTGGATTAATTAAATAACTACTGGCGCCAACGGTGTCAATGTCGGTGCAAGCCCTGTTTCTAGAAGATTCGACAAATTTGGACGCTTTTTTGAAGATTTTTTTGATGCACCTATTGGAGAACCAACATTAGGCTTTATTTAGAGCAAAATTGATAAAAAAAATGACTCTCTTCACCCCTTCACACCGTTGAACCACTTTCCACTCTCTTCCATGCTATTTCACATTCCCTACAGCCAATTAGAGTCCATTAGTCATTTATTTTCTTTATAGTTTTAAGTTTTTGTGGTGAGTTTAAGTGTGAATTCTTCTCTAAGAGTGTTGGAGAGGGAGAGAAGTGGAGAGATTTCTTCTTTTACATTTCCTAAGAGAGGCTACAAGGGATTTGCTTTGAGAAAGAGTTTCAGATAAGTGTTGTTTGTTATTAGTGTTGTAAGAGGCTACAAGAGATTTGCTTTGAGAAAAAGTTTCAGATAAGTGTTGTTTGTTTATTAGTGTTGTATGAACTTTCGGGATTTGCTTTGAGAAAGAGTTTCAGATAAGTTTTATTTGTTTATTAGTGTTGTATGAACTTTCTTTTATATATGAAATTTGTGCTGTTGTATCTTTCTCATGAAGTCTGAGAAGTTTCCTTTATCTTTCTTCCTACTCTGAGATATGGTGAAATGAAAAGATAATTTGGATGTGTCAATGTTAAAATATAAAATAAGCTGTGATGGTTTTTCAACTCCATTCTTTATTTACTTTTTGATCTAGCCAATTGAATTGTTAAAATATGTTGTGAAACATATGATCCGGGAAATGGAGTATGAGTTCTACAATAGAGTGAGAATCACATTTAATTCCATGAAGAAGTATTTCATTCATGGAATTAAGTGCAAATAAATACGGAAATATACATTGTTAGGTGTACAATTAGAGATTTTAGGGTGACAGACTAAAGTCCCCAATTTGGTCTTAGTGTTTAAGAACTAAAGTGAGCGTTAGCCTTCAGGGGAAGGGAAGTTGGAGCTCTGGAGTGAGAGCCAGTATCCTCCTAGTCTAGCCATAGATTTAGGGACTAAACTTGAGATTAGCCAATGATTTTCTATAACATTTAATCAGGGTAGAGAATTAAAATTGTTCCTATTTGTCACAATAACATAGTTTAGTATGAAGTGGGAAAGATACTTTTTCATATTTGAAAATTTCATCACATAAACATAGTTTAGTAGTTACTATTTTAAACTTTGTATAAAAATTTTGCTAGTATTTAATAATTTAGTTTTGTAGTATCTCAGACATTCGAAATTAGTGACAATAATTTTGTTTTATTTCTGTGAATTACCTAGTTCATTTATCATTTTAAATTTAAACCTTCTTCGTGGGATCAATATTTAGGACTTAAATAGAAAGCTTTATATTACTTGATAACGATATGTATACTTGTGTAGAATCCCTACATTAAGTGATTAACGTTCTTATTCATCAAATATCACATCAAGTTTTTATTACCGTTGCAAAGCGGAGTCAACTTTATAATTTTTACACAACTATAATGTCGGGGATCATACATCTTCTTACAGATTCTCTTAAAAGCCACTCTCCAATCTCTCCAAAAAGGTAGAAATCTACATTTCTACTCATATTCTAAGATCTATAAACATGCTCCACTTTTTCCACTCACACACACATTTTCTTACATAAAATCACTCTATTATAGTGTAGGAACAAATTTCCCAAGAGATACCTCAAGTAACCTTCCAAAAAGTGTCCAAATTCAATGTATATGGCCAAATAACCATCCCTGGCACCGTCGGCGCCATTTTTTGGTAATGTTGGTGTCGTTTTTCATTGTTCTATGGACTCTGGCTCCGTCGGTGCCACCTTGCAGCAGATCAACCGTTTTCCTCTGTTTGGCTCCGTTTTAGCTCTGTTTAACCCTATTTTAGTTGTGTTGCGTTCCTAACAGATAAACTTACAAAATAAGCATGAAAAAAAAACATTTTTTAAAGAGTATTTTCATTCAAAAACACGTGAGAAGTAGATTAAGCATAGAAATACATATCAAAATATGTCAGGTGATCCGACTTTTTGTTGCGATAGATTGTGTAAAATTTAATTAAATATAATTAATTAATATTCAAATTCTACACAAGTATATGTATCATTATGAAGTAATAATTGAATTTCTATTTAAGCTCCAAATATTGATCCTACGGGGAAGGTTTAAACTGTAAATGACAAATTTGCTAGAAAATTCACAGAAAGTCAATTCAAATCACTGTCACTAATTTCAATTGTTGAGATGTAATCAAAATTAAATTTCTAAAAAATTATCAAATTAAATATGCAAAATTTAAAACAATAAATACTAATCTATTAATTAGGTTTATGTAACGGAGATTCTTATGTGAAAAAATATTCTTCCCACTATAATGAGGCTATGGTAAAATGAGATAAGATAAATATTCATAATATGTATTGTGCCAAATAGGAGCAATTTTAATTCTCTACCCTGATATAGTGCATAAAAAATTATTGTCTAATCTTAGTGTTTGATTCCTAAATCCGTTGCTCGGCTAGGAGGATATCAGCTCCACTCTAGAGCTCACACTTCCCTTCACCTGAAGGCTAGCTCTCGCTTCAGTTTTTAAACACTAAGACAGAATTGAAGATTTTAGTCCATCTCCCTAAAGGTTCTCCAATTCTACACCCAATAAAAAATATTTCCCTATTTATTTGCAGTTAATTCCATAAACAATGTTCTCCTTCATGGAATCAAATGTGTTCCTTACTCTATTGTAGAACTCATACTCCATTTCCCGGATCATAAGTTTCACAACACATTTTAACAATTCAATTAGCCACATCAAAAAGTAAATTAAGTTTGAAGTTGAAAAATCATCACAATTTATTTTATAATTTAATATTGGCACATTCATATTATCTTTTTATTTCACCATATCTCAGAGTAGGAAGAAAGATAGATGGAACTACTCAGACTTCATGAGAAAGAAATAACAAAATACAAATTTCATATATAAAAGAAAGTTCATATAAGACTGATAAACAAACAATACTTATCTGAAAACTTTTTCTTAAAGCACATCCTTTGTAGCCTTTCCTTAGAAATGCAGGAAGAAAATATCTCTCACTTTTCTCCTTCACCAACACTCTTACAGAAAGTTTCACACTAAATCTCACCACAAAAACTCTAAACTATGAAAACAAAATTAGTAATTGACTCCAATATGGAAGTGGAATGGAATGATGTTGTGTAAAAAATAAAAGTAGAGGAGTGAAAAACGTAGAGGAGCACTTTTTCTGATGAAATTCGGCCCCAAATAAAGCCCAATGTAGGTTCTCCAAGAGGTGCCTCCAAAAACTCTTCAAAAAATCATCCAAATACATCAAACCTTCTAGAAACGGCACCACCTTTAGCACTGTTGGTGCTGGTCTGGCGTCGTCGACACTGAGTAAAAAATCTCCGCGTTAATTTGTTTTGCGCCGTCGGCGCTGCCGGTGTTGAGCATTTCTTCAAAAACTTCATTTTGACTCCAAATTTCATCATTTTTGCTTTAAGCCCTAAAAATCAACAACCTCCAAGAAAACATCAAATACCTTCCATTAAAGTGCAATATCATCAAAAATAGGTATAAAATATGGGTCTAAAAATGTCCATTAAAGTGCAATATCACAAAAAATAAGTATAAAATATGGGTCTAAAAATGCATATATTTTTTGTATCATTAGACCAGAATTTTCTTTCTTGCTCGTTTTAGCTATAAATTGCACCATTTTTGCTTCTCTTTCACCAAAAGTTCATTCTTGTACCGGAAGCCAAAAACATGCAAAATAACTTCCTTTAAGTGCAATATCACCAAAAATGAGTATAAAATATAGGTCCAAAAATGCATATATTTTTTGTGCATCAAAGTCCCTCAAACTTAAATGTTACTTGTCCTCAAGTAACACTTTTACTACATAAAAATATGACTTATGGTACAGAGTTTAACTTCTAAGTTTCTATAATTCGACCTACTAAATATAATAGCACAATTTAAGAAAATTTTTTTTACAACTTAAGTCAAAACTAAAAGTGTAAGAATACTTAGTAGGCAAGCCTAAGATTTTTTATTCTCTAATCATTTTAAGAAGAATTGCAATTTGTCATATTAAAGTTACTTAGAATATTCATATGAAAAAGAACTTCATGAGATCTTTATTAGTAAGTATGCTAATACTCAAATAAAAGTTTAGAAAATGTAATAAAGCCTTCTTCCTCAAGTTGATTCAAGTGAAGGCAATTTTTTATTAGACATCTCCTCAAGCTTCTCCTCACATAATTTTCTTATCTATTCTTTTTATTTTTCTTTTCTTTTGCTTTTAGCTTTTCTTTTTCTTTTCTCATTTTTAATACTTTCTTTTTTTTTCTGAATAGCCTTTAATGATTTTGAACTTTACTATCCTTTTCTTAAAGTTAAAAACTTTCACATTCCTTCACTTTATAAATTCATATTAGTTTTGAAGATTTTTCATAAATTCTCATTCTTTTCTTCTTGCATGAAACTCTAAGATTCTTAATACTTCAAAAATATAATTTCCTTTACTTTAAATAGAAAAAAACATAGTCTTATCCTTTCATGCCAAACATCTTAACTCTAGAATTAACTTTCATTATTGAAAACTTTTACTTAAGTCAATTATATATTTAGAAACACAAATATAGTTATCTAAAGTTAGCCTCTAATATCGAAGGCCATGTCAAATTAAAATTTTAAAATAATAGCTAATTGAGGACAAATAAAATTTAGTTTATTTCTTTTAAAAGAAAATTTTCTCCCCCCCCCCCAAACTTGAATTTTAAAATATTTTGTAATTAATTCCACAAAAGGTAGCAGGAAGAAAAAGTAAAAGTTGATTTTACCTACTGCTCCAACATCCTATCAAATTCATATACATTTATAATCAAAATAGAATGACTGCAGGAGAAAGTAACTCTAGCCTAAAACATGCTTGCAATAATATTAAACTAAAAGGAAGTATATTCACTTTAAAATTTTATTTTTCTTCCTACCCCTAAACTTAATTTTTAACATGTATAACATTTAATACAGAAGATACAAGAATGAAGAAAAAAGTTTAGAAATTCTATCTACCAAAAATGTCTATAAAAACATCTACAATTATTTATCACTTTAGAAAATATTTAGTAGAAAGTAAATCTAAACTAAACATACTTGATAAAATTGAAAGAAAGGTCTAACAAGCAGAACATGTATCGTCATAGAAATATATATATTTATGTATTCTCCAAATCCTTATATTATTGTAACATAAACACAAACACACATGATAAATGAGGTTAATTCTTCCTTTAACTCATCGCATCTCACTAAATTACTTCCAATTTCTAACGGAATCACTACACAAACATATTGGGTACTTATAAATGATTTAATAGATTCTAATCTCAAAGATAAGATTATCCCTGATATATTAGTTCTCGAGCACCAACACCAGACATCACCATATCTCAATAATTAAGCACCTCAAGCAGTTATAAGTATAGTGTAAATTCATCCACATGTTACTCATCAAATAGGTTAGCTACTCCTACCAAATGAAAACACGATCAAAGAAAAGATGTAATAATATTGACATGGAATTGTCACTGATAAATTCATAATATCTCTTCTAAAACTCAAGTCTGGGTGAGACCCAAGCTGTAGTGGACTCGTCAATCTAACTCCTACAAGAGAACATACAAGTCTAACCATAATAAGAAGTTAAGAAATCAACCTTCATGACACACCAAAAGAAAATCAAACCACTAACAATCCAAACATCTACCAATCATCAATCAAACTGATCAATCCACACTAAATCAAACACAATACAACACTAACAATCATAACTCTTAAGCGTACTAAATCAAACCACACTGATAACTATGGGCTGACTCCCATAAAGCGCTTTGTTTAACGTCGTCAGTTCGACAAATAATTCCACCTGGATCAAAATTCCATTTAAGAAATCCTTGATCAATCACCCAATCTTTTTCAGATCTTGGGATTCCTACAAAGTCCTCGAATTAAAATTTTTCTTTCAGCTCTTTCATTTCAGATTGATTTATATCCTTGTTCCTCATATTTCTTTCTAGATCCAATATTATTCTAGTGATTTTCTCAATGTTCATATTAATATCATCCTTAAATTTTAAAAGAAATGGATATTTATAAGATGCTTCATGATCTCTCAATTTTTTTGATCGGATTACCTCTAGACAATTCATATTCTAGATCAAACTCTTCTTGATTACTCTTTCGTTCAGTGTTGTCTTTCAATTCTTCCCCTTGGTACTTAGTAAATGATATAGGTGGTCTTTCTACATTTATCTTAGTTGAGGAAATAAGTTTTTCTAATTCCGTAGGGATTTTTTCCATTTATCTTTCAATCTCCTTATCCTCATTTCTCAACTCAAAGTTCTTTTGAAACATATCCTCGAATTCTCTTCTAAATATTAGTTCGATAACTTCATATTGCTCATCATTCATCTCTTTAAGGTTTATCTTAGGGTCAATAGATAAAATATCAGGGTGGTAGCTATTAATTGCTTTAATAATTTGTCTCAGTTGATTTTCTATATTCCTTAGTGTGATCTCTTGATTTTCCAACTCACTTGTCATTTGAATCACAACTTCTTCTAACATTAATTCCTTCTCCTCATCCTGTGGGTTGGAGTTAAATTGAGGATGATTATTAATTGAGTTAATAATCTGCCCCAATTGGTTTTCCATATCACTCTCCATTTGAATGAAAACATCTTCTAATAAATCCTTCTCCTCATTCTGGGGTTTGTTGACCTCAATTTTGGTTGAGGTTTAGTTTTTTTTTCCTCTTTAGTAGCCTAGGGTCTAGCCATAAGACTTTTCCTGTTGACTATTCCTAGAAGGCTGACATGGAACCCTCACAATTTGAAATTTCAAACTCTTCTCCACTCAACTTGAAGTTCCACATATTGCTCTCAACCTCTAGCACTTAGTAGGTGGGGTCACTGTGGGGGAAACTCAAGATGAGTCACCCTTAGGATTGCTGGACCTTAAGGTTGACCTTGGGTGTTGGTCTGGAGCTAAGGCACTCACTACACTTATCTACACCCACATTCACTCACAACCCTAAACTCAAATGTCTAGCCTAGATCCCTTGATCTTTTGGGACACTCATGTAGATGGTCCCCTAAACCTACTAGCCCTAGGGCTATGGTTTAGCTAAGACCACTATGTAGAGGAACCAAAATGGGGTTTCCATTGTTCTATGGCTTGTTGGTGATGATTGGTACCTCAACTCTACCAAAATACCCATCTTGGCCTTTTACCCATAAAACACCCCCAAATTACCAAAATACCCCTCTTGGACCCAAAATTCCAAAATCCCAAAAATTCCAAAACACCCCCAATTACCAAAATACCCCTTCATAGCTCAAAATCCCAAAAAATTCCAAAAATGCCCAAAAAATTCCAATAAATCTCAAATATTCTCAATTTCATTTCTCTTAACTATCACATGACTCAATTTGTCCAATTTGACCATCTTTAACCAAAACCCCCAAATTTGCCTTTAAGGGCCCAAATTTTCCCAAATCCAACTCAAATGTCCATCAATTTGATCTCAATTTACCCCAATTCCAATCCTAAACTCAAATTCACTTTTTGTATATGACCAAACTAAACCAAATCCAAGCCTAATTGGCCCATGATTTGAGCCCAATTTTGAGTTAGGTTAAAGTCCCAATTTTGACCATATGACCTAATCTCACCAAATTGAACTCATAGCCTAGTAATTTGGCCTCAATTAATGTTGCAAAATATTTATGACATTCCTATACATCAAAATCAACCATCAATTGACCTTGGTGAAGTCTCAAATCCATTTGATTTTGACCTAAATCCAAAATTCCCAAATTTAGCCCCAAATTGGCTAAGTCCCCAAATTTCACCCAATTGATTGCCTTAACCTCCAAATTGACATTCAATTCATGTTGAAAACTCTTTATGAGGTCCATATTGACCATTTAAAACAATCAATTTGGACTTATCCCAAGGTTAACCCAAGCTAGACCCAAGCCTAGTCCAACATGACCAAATTGATTAAAGTTCAAAATTCCCTCAAATTGACCCTTCAATTGAACTCAGCCTAACATGACCAAATTGATTAAAGTTCAAAATTCCTTCAAATTGACCTTTCAATTGAACTCAAATCATTTCCATTCTTCACCAAAGTTGTTCCTTGTGATCATCTACACCAAATGCAACAATCAATTATCTTCTATTCTTCACCAAAGTTGTTCCTTATGATCATATACACCAAATGAAACATTTATTTGGGCCATCCATCCTTCACCAAAGTTGTTCCTTATGATCATATACACCAAATGAAACAATCAATTGGGCAATTAACATGGCCATCCTAACCCAAACCCAATTTTTGGTCATTTGCACCCACTTAGACCCATGCACTAAATGTGACCTAACCATTCTAAAGCCACCAAATTAACTCCACCACAACCATTAGTTGGACTTAGTGACCGGTCAAAGCACCATGAAATCGCCTAAATCAAGCCATGGACCAAAGTTCCCCCAAATTAGGGGATCTTATTTCCAAAAATGCGAATACTTAAGATATATTTGCCAAATCAAAGCACATTTGCATTAAATTGTTGTGATGGATTTCTCTGGGTTCCCTGAGCTCCTAACCACATCCCCCTAGCTGGCCGGCCAGCCTAGTGGCCGAAAAATCCCAAAACTGACAGCCACTCTCATGGCACCTCACCCAAATCAAACCTAGAGGCCAGCTCATCCAAATCAAATTGAACAGCTCCTCTGCCCTCCACCTAAGCACCACAATGCACCCAAACTTATGCCCTGAGAGCCACACCATGGCCATTTTTATAAAAACTCACCTCCCACGGCCATGAGAGGTGTGCTGAAATTTTCTTAGACATGCCTCCCCAAACCTCACACTGAGCTTCCCTAAGATCCCCTCAGTGCATTCCAATCATTTTTCCTCACCCATTCCTATTGCCGGAGCTCAATTTTGAGCTTGAAACCTTGCCGGAAACCAGGATAGAACCCAATACACCTCCACAGTCCATCAAACACAAATTAACTTCACCCACACCTTCACAACAATGAAAGAAGCTAAAGCCCCATCAAATCCCCCTTCCACAGAGCCTCTACCACAGCTCTAGACCAACACTTGAAATCGAGCTTGGTCGAATTCATACCTAGGCCTTACACCAAAACCAGGGACTCAATCCCTAGCCTCCTTGGAACCCAACAAACGTGTCGAGCACCTCTAATTGAAGCCTCCCTTCTCAGAGCAAAGGTATAAAACTTCTCCTCCTCTCGAGTTTATTTTGATTCTCCATTTACTTAGGCTTGATTTCATGGTATATTAACCGTATGGATGTGTTCGTCTCACTTAGACGAGTCCATAGGATCAAACCCGAAGTGATTTGGCATTAATCGTATAGATGTGTTCGTCTCACTTAGACGAGTCCATAGGATCAAACCCAAAGTGATTTGGTTTGTATGGATGTGTTTGTCTCACTTAGACGAGTCCATAGGATCAAACCCGAAGTGATTTGGTTGCGTATGGATATGTTCGTCTCACTTAGATGAGTCCATAGGATCAAACCCGAAGTGATTTGGTTGACTTAAGCTTGATTTCATGGTACCTTAGCAGTATGGATGTGTTCGTCTCACTTAGACGAGTCCATAGGATCAAACTCGAAGTGATTTGGTTGAGTCTTGGCTGAGATCTTAAGGTGCTAGTGTGGACGGGCACGAGATCATTCTATCAGGGACGATGACGGGGAGCCGTTCGATCAAGCGTGTATCAAATGGACAGGGGAGATCGAGTCGGACACTGCTTCGGGACATAAATAGCGGGCTGAGTCAGCAAGCTACGTGGACGACGGCGTCCAACCAGAGCGTGCCATGCATGCCTTCGTAGCTGCCTAGGATCTAGTTAGCACGCACGGTTTAAATAGATAAATAGGGCTTTTCTTATTTATTTAAATACCCTTAACTTAGAAAATTCATAACTTTGTGTAGAAAAATTACAAAAATAAAATAAAAATACCCTCTTGCTCAGTAAACAGAGGAGAACAATGTGGAATAAATTTCAAGTTCATTTGATGCATATTTTATTTTTAATTAATTAAACACTGTTTGGGGTCATTTGATTCTCCATGCATATTGGCACATCACCTTGGCTTGGAATTTTGGCATGTTGTAGCCTCTATCAGGGGAAACATCCTCTACTTTTCCAAAGTCAGAGGGGGTTCTTATATAGAGATCCATATTTTTCAAGATCTTCCATATTATTCATTTAAAATAATCATGGAAATTAGAAAATTGATTTTAAAATCCTAAAAAAATTTTGGAAGGTCCACCATAACTAGAGAAACCTTTGGAAATAATTTCATGGGTCGTCATTTAAAATACCCTTAAATTTCCCAAATACTAAATCACTAAAATAATTAATTTTGGAAAATATAAACATTTAAATGACTTGATTTTTGATCTCCACTATGATTTATGATCCAGACAACTCATCATAAAAATTTCAAAATATTTTGAGTTCATTTGACAACTTAAGTTGATTTTTAAAGATAAATATTACTTTTGACACTTAAATGATTTTTAAAAATACAAATAAAACTCAAAAGATTATGAAACATTGTTTTTTGAGTTCTCTGTGATCAGGGGTATTTTCTAAAAATAAAATTATATTTAAAATAAAAACTTAATTTTTAGCCTATTTTAAATATTTAAATAATTAAAAAATTCATAAAAATCACAAAAATAATAAAACTCATGGAAATGTTCTAAATTGCTTCCTAATCACTTATGAACAATTAGAACACTTTTCCTGATTTTCTAAATAAAGGTATTTAATTTCAAAGCTTAAAAATAATCTTTAAAGGCTAAAAATGGGTTTTTCACTAAAATAATTCCAGTAAATCAGAAAAAAAATCAAAAAAATACAAAATTTGGTTCTCTGGGTTTGCCAACCTTAGAGAGATTTTTCAAAAATACAAAACTTAATTTTCACCACCTAAAATATTTTATTTTTATTAAATAACCCAGAAATTGAAATAATTTTAATAAATCACAGAGAATTCAAAAAATTATGAAATTTGATCCAAAGGCTTATTTGGGCTAGCTCTACCTCCAATAAAAATTTTAAGGGATTAAAATTTACCTTGGTCAAGTTAGGAATTTTCTTTGAAAAATCTTATTTTTTCATGAATATAATTACATAAATTAAATTAAAATTTGAAAAATCACATTTTCTCCTCTGATATCTTAATTAACCCATGAATGAGGTAGGATAAAAATTTCAAAATTATTTGAATTGAATTTGATAAATTATTAAGTGTTAGAGCCTTAGGGGCAAATGCGTAATTTTGGAAATCTTGCCTTAATTAACATTTAGGCCTAATTCAAAGAGGAGAATGGCTAACATCTGATCTTAATCAATTTATTTGATTCTTAAAACACAAGGGGTTTAATTGGTAGAAACCAATCTCACTTTCTTAATTAAGATTAATAAATTTCTAAATNGTCATTTGATTCTCCATGCATATTGGCACATCACCTTGGCTTGGAATTTTGGCATGTTGTAGCCTCTATCAGGGGAAACATCCTCTACTTTTCCAAAGTCAGAGGGGGTTCTTATATAGAGATCCATATTTTTCAAGATCTTCCATATTATTCATTTAAAATAATCATGGAAATTAGAAAATTGATTTTAAAATCCTAAAAAAATTTTGGAAGGTCCACCATAACTAGAGAAACCTTTGGAAATAATTTCATGGGTCGTCATTTAAAATACCCTTAAATTTCCCAAATACTAAATCACTAAAATAATTAATTTTGGAAAATATAAACATTTAAATGACTTGATTTTTGATCTCCACTATGATTTATGATCCAGACAACTCATCATAAAAATTTCAAAATATTTTGAGTTCATTTGACAACTTAAGTTGATTTTTAAAGATAAATATTACTTTTGACACTTAAATGATTTTTAAAAATACAAATAAAACTCAAAAGATTATGAAACATTGTTTTTTGAGTTCTCTGTGATCAGGGGTATTTTCTAAAAATAAAATTATATTTAAAATAAAAACTTAATTTTTAGCCTATTTTAAATATTTAAATAATTAAAAAATTCATAAAAATCACAAAAATAATAAAACTCATGGAAATGTTCTAAATTGCT
>JXCR01139439.1:131077-161936 GCA_002079205.1 Phalaenopsis hybrid cultivar
TAACAAATACAAAGGTTTCGCAGACCAAACGGATGTCATACTTTCCTTAGTTTGTTTGATCGAGCCTCATCCTCAAGTCTTGTGTTTATCCTGATGTCATACTTTCCTTAGTTTATTTGATCGAGTCTCATCCTCAAGTCTTGTGTTTATCCTTTAGGATAGATACAGGATTTGAGGTACAGTGCTTTTTCATTTTAAACTATGAAAAATATGGGGTCTAACGGACCTCATACTTTTCTTAGTTTATTTGATCGAGCCTCATCCTCAAGTCTTGTGTTTATCCTTCGGGATCCCTTAGTTTATTTGATCGAGCCTCATCCTCAAGTCTTGTGTTTATCCTTCGGGATAGATACAGTTTGAGGTATAGTGCTCTTTCATTTAAACTATGAAAAATATGGGGTCAGTTTCATTTCATACCCAGGTACAGTGCTCTTTCATTTTAAACTATGAAAAATATGGGGTCAGTTTGATTTCATACTTAGTACAATGCTATTTCATTTAAATTATAAAAAATATGGGGTCAGTTTGATTTTATATTTTTCTAAAACTAAATATTTTTATCGAGCCTCATCCTCAAGTCTTGTGTTTATCCTTTGGGATAGATACAGGATTTGAGGTACAACGCTCTTTCATTTAAACTATAAAAAATATGGGGTCAATTTGATTTCATATTTTTCTAAAACTAAATATATATGTAAATTCCTTTCATTTTAAACTATGAAAAATATGGGATCAAATTGATTTCATACTTCAACGTCCTTCCGCAAAAATTATGGGGTCAGTTTGATTTCATACTTCAACGTCATTCCGAAGCGGGCGACGGGATTTTGATTAAATGGGGTCAGTTTGATTTCATACTTCAACGTCCTTCCGAAGCGGGCGACGGGATTTCGATTATTTGAGGTACAATGCTCTTTCATTTTAAACTATGAAAAATATGGGGTCAGTTTGATTTCATTAACGTTCTTCCGAAGCGGGCGACGGGATTTCGATTCCAGTGGCCGACAGCTTCTTACGGGCAACCCCACAAACCAACCCGAAATAACGCCGACAGGTTTGAAATTAAAATTATGAGGAAAAGAAAGTTCATTACTATAATAGTCATGATTATTCCAACTACATGTCTGATTAAATTGGTTTTCTTCCCTCTTCTCCTCCAAAATTATAATTCCTGTTAAAATTTAAATGATTTTCCTAACCTAGATTATAATAATCAGAATAAGAATTATGTATCTCATGATCAGTTTCAATCCAATGTCCAAATGAATTTTCTTCAATAATTGGGGTTTCTTGAGGACATCTTTCTATGTATTGATCTAACTTTCTCTCAATATCTGCAACTTGAGAAATTAAAATTGTAAGAATATCTTCTTGAAAATTTGTCACTCTCTTGGGATCTACTCTTTCAAAGCTACTAGCATTATAATCCAAATCTGAATATTCATTATATCGTTGATTCTCTATTTCTACATTACATTCATGGAGTCTTTTTTGATTTATCATCCTCCTAAAAGTTTTCTCTAAATCAGAGTCATAAAATCCAAGGTCTACAGCTCCTGAACTACACATACAAATTTAAAGGCGTAACTAATAGGATAGATATCAAAAACATTTTTTATATTTTTAATTTTTTTTAAATAAACACAAAATAACTAAACACACTAGACAAAAATACTATAAATTTCAAATCTAGGTCTTCATGTTTAACTAAAATTCTCCTAAAGTTCTTATCAAAGTTTCCCCGACAATGATGCCAAAAACTTGATGTGCCCCCTAGTGTGTGCTGTTTTTTTATGTGTTTTATGTCAATTTAATTCCCCTGAGACAACGTCAAAATATTGACCCGAACCGAAGTTACACAGTAATTTAGCTTTAAAAAATATGGCAAAAAACTTGACCCAATTTATATTAAGTATTTAATGTGCAAAATTTAAATGTTAAAATATAAATTAGTTTACACACTATGGGTTCTACACAAGTGCACATATCAGTTCAAGTAATATAGTGCTTTTCTTAAAAACCTCAATATCGATCCCACGAAGAAGCGAGCTAGTCTACTACTAGTAGTCCTTAGTTTAAAAGATCAATTTAAGTGGGTTTTCTACAAATATTCCTAAATATAAGTTTTAAGTTTAAAACAACAGATAACTATTCCTAAATGAAAATATTAATTCTAAAGAATAGTTTGAAAAATTCTGAGATGTTAAAAATTGCTATTCTTATGTAGTGAATTGGATAACGTAAAAGAATGAGATACATTAAATATTGTATGTGATAATTAGGAGTAATTTTAATTCTCTACCATCAGTCAAGTGTTATAGAAAATCATTGGCTAATCTTAGGTTTAGTCTTTAAATCTGTGGTTAGGTTGGGAGGATACTGACTTTCACTTCAGAGCTCCGACTTCCCTTCCCCTTAAGGTAACTCTCGCTTTAGTTCTTAAACACTATGACCAAATTGAAAATTTTAGTCTGTCAACCTAGAATCTCCAATTCTTCGCCAAGTAATATATGTATTTTCTATTTATTTGCACTCAAACCCCATGAACTTCACCATCCATAGAATTTGAATATGGTTCCACTATGTTGAGAATTACAACGCCCTCTCGGGTCTTAATACAATTATAACGAGTTTTAACACTACAACAGACCCTTATTGTAATGTAAGGAGAGTGCAAGTAAAAAACATCACATTTATAATCAAAACTTCTAGCATGCATCCCAATATCCTAAATAAGAATCCTACAAATTACAAAAGAAAAGTAAAAGAAAAACAATGATATAATCTTCTTATGTCATTATTTCCTAATAAAAAGAAAGAATAAGAAAGATACATCACAAAACAAAAAGAAAACACAACGAAAAACTTCTTTTCATCAAAACAAATCTACTATATAAGTGTTTATAAAATCATAAGATAATGAAAAACACAATACTTAGCTTTTTCCCCTTGAAAGAAAGATAAAAATCTCTCCCATAAAGTCTCTCGCTAATCCATGCAATGTTAATACATCTCCTTACATATTCTCTCAAAATCTCCTCTTCAATCTCTCCAAAAAGGTAGAAATCTACATTTATGCTTCTATTATAAGATCTATAAACATTCTCCACGTTTTTCCACCCACACACTCATTTTGTGACATAAAATCACTCTATTATAGTGTAGGGACGAATTGCCCAAGAGATGCCTCAAGCAACCTTCCAAAATTGTCCAAATTCAATGTATATGAGCAAATAACCATCTCTGGCGCCGTCGGCGCCGTTTTTGAACACTATCGGTGTCGTTTCTCATCGTTCTCTGGACTCTAGTGCCTTTGACGCCACCCTGCAGCAGCTCCACCGTTTGGCTTCGTTTTAGCTCTGTTTCGCCTCGTTTTAGTTGCGTTACATTCCTAACAGATAGACCTACAAAATAAGTATGAAAATAACATTTCTTAAAAATATAATTTCATTGAAAAACATGTGAGAAATGAGAAGTAGATTAAACATAAAAAGACATATCGAACTGTGTTGGACCAGAATTTTCTTTCTTGCTCGTTTTAGTTATAAATTGCACCGTTTTAGCTTCTTTTTCACCAAAAGTTAATTTCTTGTACCAGAAGCAAAATACATATAAAATACATTCTTTTAAAGTGCAATATCACTAAAAATGAGTATAAAATATATGTATAAAAATTTATATATTTTTTGTGCATCACCAAACACGAATTAAGGATTGTTCGTTAGTGTTCGACTCATCTTGACTTGAAATAAATAAATAAATAAATAAGAGAATTGAGTGGTATAAATATAATAATTGAGGTTTGGGTGTTAGATATGTAAATATATAGTAATTGGATATATACATTATGCATGTAAATGCTAAAAAAAAATAACAGAAGTAAAGCTAAGTCAGCATTCCGTGAGCCCATCTTAGCTCATGGTCCCATGTGTCACTTTTGGTTAAGTGTTGGATATATAAATACATTGGAGTTGATTAGTATGCATGTGAATACCAAATTTAAAAAAAAAAAAGGAACCTCAATCACTTATTTAGGGTTTGTTTGGGGCTGTTGCAGCTTATTGACAATCTACTGATAAATTGCTGATTCAGATAAATTGATTGACAGTTTGGTTTGTGCTGTTGGAAAACAGCTGGTTTGTAGCCGATTGTCAATAAATGATCATTTTACCTTTATGCAGTAATATTGTTTGCAACAAAACCAAGAACAATCACTCGAAAAGAAGAATCGCGCAAAGCCTCATTCACCTAATTTAATTCAAAGTTATCCAAAAAACATCAAATATCCCAAAGAAATCTACAAAATTGAAAACCCATTGCAACCATTGCATTGGAGATGTTCCAACCAAAAAACCAACAAAATCGGAAAACCATTGCAACAACAAAATCGAAAAACCATTGCAACCAAAAAACCACAAATTGTATATAGAAAAATATTGCATTATAGATGTTTCACCAGAAGTGAGCTAGCTCACCAATAAACAATCCAACATGACACAAGACAAGCGAGAGAGGATACTACATAAGGATAGAGGATGATACTAGAGAGAAGCCAACTTGAGGATCTCAGAAAAGAGAGGATGGAGAAAGGTTCTCTCGGGATCCTTCGATAGGAGCAATCAAAGGAGAGGCGTCCTAGAGCAACAATGATCAAACGAGGGATGAGACAGACAGATGACGTCGGTCGCGGGTCGATCCCACGGTCGCGTTTATTATAAAAAGCTGAATGACATTTTCCTTTAAGCTCCCTGAATACTCGAAACAAACGCGATGACGACATTTTGAAAACGTTATCCGTAGTTATATGCTGCCCCAAACAGGGTCTTAGTCTCACATATGTGGAAGGAGTTTACTTGTACCCTTAAAAATCCTTAAATGCAAGAAATCCCTCCTGAGCGGCAGTCATGTGGCTTGATCTGCAATAGAGTTATAATTGTTGAGCTCTAAGTCAAGTTGAAAACTGAGTTAAATTTCTTACATATGACAGTATATTACTGAGAGTCCGCACGTAGAGCTTCTGACCAGTTCCGACACCAGAGCCGTTACAAAACAACGGAGGCATTAACAAGAGTTTGAAATTGGTATTATTAAATTTTGTGTGTGATATATGTAAATTAAGAAATAACACATATAACAGTATATTACTGAGAGTCTGCACGTAGAGCTCAGTGTTTGAATAAAAATTTTTCCCTAAATTAGATGGTTTAAAGTGCGTTATGTATGTTAAAACCCTTATAAAATGTAGTTCAATTTTTAATTTTTTATGAATAATAACCTAAATTCATATTTAATTATTCAAATTTCTCGTTAATTTTTTCATTGGTCGGAACAATTAAGGGTCCGTTTGGGGCAGCTTATAACTTCGGGCGACGTTATCAAAACTCCGTCGTACCGTTTGGTTCACGCGTTTCGCCAGCTTATTCGAAATTACGTTTGAGTTTTTACAGTAAACGCGGGCCGCGGGTAGACCCCCGCGGCTGGCCCGCGGGCCGCGTTTTAGGATAAACAGTTTATCCTGAAACGCACAAGCTGTCCTAAACTGACCCTAAATGCTGAACTTGGCAATGGATATAGACATTGAGAGTATCAATCAAAATATTAATTTTTATGATATATTTTAAGTACCCAATTATTTCATATCTACATGTTTCAAAATTTGATTTCTTTATGTATAATGTTTTCATGTCATAAAATTATTTATGAAAAGATATATTGAAGTTTTAAAAGTATTTTTAAAGTAATATTAAAAATTTGAGTGACATATTTGTTAATATATATGTTTAGGTGTTAAATAGATAAATATAAGAGAATTGTGTTTATGTAAATGTACTTTTATTTTAGTTTTAATTTAAATAAATAAATACTGTTTTGCAAAAAACCAAAAAAAAAAAAAACAATATGATTTTGCTGATCTCACCTAAAAGTTTACTAGTAAACTTCGAATCAAAGAACTGCCAAATCAAATACTGTCCATTAAAAAAATGATGCGAATGAAAAATCAATGGACGGTGCAGATCAGTTGATTTTCATTAACGTTCCAGTCCTTCATTTTTTTTTTAGATCGCTCTCTATCAAAAAGCGGCGGTCGATTTGGCTCCGTAGTTTCTCCTTCACGGATCTCTCGCTCGCCCGTTAGTGCCGGCCTCCTATTGCCGACGGCGAGGTCGAGCTCTATTCCCATGGAGATGCCCTCTATCTCCTCGACTCCCCGCACCGTTGAGGAAATCTTCAAAGACTTTTGTGGCCGACGCAACGGCATCATCCGCGCTCTTAATCAAGGTCCCATGCCCNATTTGATTTCATGTTTTTCTAAATATTAAAATTTCCTTCCGAAACAGGCGACGAAATTTCAATTTTGGTGACTTACATCTTCTTACAGGCAACTCCCAAATCAAAATGGTGCCGATAACTTCTGGCGACTCCGCTGGGGAAAAGTTTTTCTTTCCATTTAAATTAGGATAGTACTATCTTCATAAATTGGTAATGTTTCCATGTCCCACTTGGACCAAATTACCCTTCTTCTGTTGGCATACTTTACCCATTTTTGTCTTGGGAAAGTACGGCCAACTCTTAGGACTTTAGGACTGTCTGTTCAATCACCTATGAACAGAGGGGTTCAGGAGGCCATTAAGGACTCTTTAAATCTTTATATGGGGTCGGACCCCAAAAAGTGTGTTGGTGGATTAGTTCCACCTGGGCATTGTGTGATGCTAAATAGGTCTCGTAGTGGGTCCTAAACACCTCACACCTCCCTTCTAAATCTAATTTCCTATTTCGCAAATTAAATAAAATTGTGTTGTGATGCGCGCGCTTCAAAATTAATTAAATTTTTCTACTTTTAAATTACATTTTTGCTAAAAGTTTTAAAATCCCCACAAATTAAAATTTACCTGATCTATAGATCAACTTCTGTTAATTTTCAGTGCTTGCACTAAAGGTTACAAGGTTGTGGCCACATAGCTAACCCCAAGACTTTCTGTTTCAAAGCTGCTGTAATGGCCTGCCCAACATTGATCTTTTCGTGCAACTTACCGACAAGCCATGAGGCCCACAACGTTGCTCTCACCATTAAGTTTGGAGCCAAATTTAAAGACCTTGAGGTTATCCTCGGGAAGGCTCCGTTCTTCATGATGAAAGTCACCGCTCCAGAAGTTCAAAAGCCATATGCGGAATTTGACCTGAACTATCTTCAGGACTTCCTTTCCTACAAGAAAGCCAAGAGTACTGTTGTTGTCGTGGCACCTACCAAGCCTGTTGTCCCCGCTGCTGCTAAGGGGAAAGAAGTAATGATAATTAAAGATCCGACTAAGGGATTGGCTATCCCGCCACTATTATTCAAAATCAGATCAGTTCAAGAACAGTACAACTAACCCAAACTCAGAAGAGAAACTGCAAAAGAAGAGTTCAAAGGGCTACTAAAGCCCAAAGTTCTGAGGAAATACCTGTTGAGGAAGATCCTCGCCAAGACAAGTTAGAATTATAGGAAGCATATCCACTTCTACGGGGAAGTAGATTCCAACCTTTGATGGATACGAACGGGTATGAAAGTATCTAGAAAATCACCGCTGCATTATCGTCACTTCATGGACAGGGTGTGGAGAGAAAGAAACATACTCCTATCATTTGTGTCAGTTCAGTTTTTCAGAGGCTAGCCGCCAAAGAAGGCTATTCAGTGAGTGAACTACTTAAACGAGTGAGACATGCAATATCCCCTCACATGTAGAAAGAGATTTTAAAGGATGTCAAATTCGCCAAGCAATCTCAAAAGTTAACTGAGGCTTTGCCTACATGTATTTTTGACTGGTTTCGCTTGAGGAGTAGAGTTGATACCACCATAGTCCCCAACAAGTCTGCGTCGTCTAGACCGCAGGTCATCGACCGGTTAAGTCAAGACTGGGTCCAAGAATCCTACCAATCACCCACTACAAGGATGTTCCTAAAATTTCAAAGGAAAAGACAAAGAAATTACCCGATACCATAGCTGGTCTACACTATGGGGAGCATACTTCTCCTCGACATCCCGATGCTTCCGGTAGGACACTCCATTCTAAGGCATCATTGTCAAAGAAAAAGGTATGGATACCCATGGTCGCTGTACCAATATAGTTCAGTAAGCCCGTAGGGAAAGATCATGGAATGATGTCAGGGTCCGAAGTATCTGAGTCGCAGCGATTGCCAGTAAAATGGCAGAACAAGAGGAGAAGGTCCAGCAGGGTCCTCCAAATTTTAAAACAATCAAAGAATCAGTGATCGAAGAAAAAGTTGAAAAGTTTAAGACCAATATTTCTAAGTTGGCTCGGGAACACGGAGTTTCTATCGAGAATAATGATGAAGATTTTGACTATAATGAGTACCTTGAAGAAGATTTCATGGATGTCCAAGTCATCGAAACAAAAGCCACTATATTTGTGCACGAGGCTCAACCTCTCATTGAAGAGAACTCTGTAGATGAGC
Organism: Phalaenopsis hybrid cultivar; assembly: GCA_002079205.1. Lineage (NCBI taxonomy): Eukaryota > Viridiplantae > Streptophyta > Magnoliopsida > Asparagales > Orchidaceae > Phalaenopsis > Phalaenopsis hybrid cultivar. The sequence continues at coordinate 139,532 of JXCR01139439.1, forward strand.
TGCACAGGGGTTTCCTCATAAAGGATGAACAAGTTAGTCATCTGGAGAAAAGGATAGAAGAGATGGCCGCAGCTATGATTGTCATGGCCACCATTCAAGGGCAACCACAAGCACCACAACTAGCATCTCCAGATATCAACCAATTGGAGATAATACACATTACACATGAAAGAAGAGAAGTTACCTCAACAAATAGATATGAGCAACAAAAGAAGGATTCTCCATCGGGCACCATGCCAGAGAAGGAATTCAAGCAAATGGTCGAATAAGTTTGTGAGGCCTTAACCCAATCTAAGGGTGGTACATTGATTCTAAAGGGTAGAATAGGGATGCCTCTGCTAGATTGGTTATCTCGGATTCAAGAAAGAAAATCCTCGAACCCTTGACTTTGTATGATTATCTGTTTGCCCCTCCTGTGTTTTATGAATATAATGATCATGATTTTGACTACATTTTAACTATTTTTAGTGATGACGTAATCAATTATTACCAATCTAACTTCAACATCGATTCATGAAATGATCCTCAAATCATACTTGATCTAATGAACTCTTTAACAAGTTCAAAGAAGACATCAATGACAACGACTACGACAACACTGGGAGTGAGGAGCCCATCCTCGACCACCACGGTGCACCGCTTAACATCAACTTAGATCTTTCCAAAAAAGAAGAAACACTGGAAAATTTAGCAAATGTACCTCAAGAAGAAGAAATTATAGAAATAAACTTAAGGAGTGGGAAAGTGTTACCCCCCGAGAACAGCTCCAGTGGATAAAGGAAAACAAATAGTAACTCGAGAAGAACTATCTCCACCTCCACCAGTGGAAGCAACACATAACCAAGAGAAAATCAGAGGACCATACAAAGTGGTTTACAATGTGCTAGCTCTTCTTAGGAAGTTCTCGGCCCGATTAAGCATTTGTGATGCTCTAATCCTATCAAAGGAGATGAGAGAGTCTCTGGTTACAGCGTTGCTCGACTGAGAGATTTGCTTAGCTCAGTTGGCCCGCACATCCTCAGATGAAGTTTGTTCGTTGAAAGAACAACCTGGAATGGATGAAGATTTGTTGCTTGGTACCGCCGACCACAACCGACCACTCTACATCTCCGTTAACATCGGCAGATTTGTGTTTTCCAGAGTCTTAGTAGATACTTGAGCATCACTCAACTTGATGAGTCTATGAACGTTGGCCTATTTGGACATTTAAGCTCAATAGCTTACAACCGATAAAATGATGCTAAAAGGATTCAACCAAAAGGGAGAGAGCCCTTGGATCTATTACATTGTTTATGAAGGTTGGAGAATTAGCAACAACCACCAAGTTTCATATTATCGATGCCAAGACCTCTTGCAACACTCTACTGGGTCGACCGTGGATTCATGAACACAACATGGTTCCATCGTCTCTACACAAGTGCATCAAGTAGTACAAAGAAGGACTAGAACATTGCATTAAAATAGATCTACAACTGTTTTCAGTTCATGAAGTTGGCATTCAGAAGTGCTGCCTGGTACACGAACTTAATGCTTATGATAGCATAACAATAGTTCTGATGGTATTTTTCGCTTATATTTACTTATTTTGTAAAAAAACAAAAAACTTGATCCTGAAAAAAAATAAGAGTTTAACTTTTTAATTTATATTTTTTTATATTTTGATACTATGCAAGTATACATATCATTATCAAATAATATAGGACTTTTTGATTAAGACCTGAATATCGAACCCACAGGGAAGATTATACAATATGCACTTTTTTGAAAGTTTTTCTATTTTTAAAAAAGATAATTACTTAAACTAAAAATGAGTTTTGTAGGAATTTAAAATTAAAATATTTTTGGTATTTTGATAATTTAACGAAACAGTAAGAACTTAAAAAGATAACTAATGTTTTTTTAGAAGAGAAGTACTTAATATGAAAATATCTTTCCTCTTATCATGAATCAATAATAAGTATAGGAATCTATTGTGGAAGTATGCAAATTGTGTTATGTCAAATAGGAGCAAAAATGTTCTTTACCTTTACTAGAGATGCTATAAAGAACATTGGCTAATTTTAAGTTTGAATAGTTCTGAAGACCGGCTAGGCAAGGAAGATACTAGCTCTAACTCTAGAGTTCCCTCGATTCCCTCCACCTGAGGGCTACCATTCTCGTATCAAAACCTAAAACAATAAACAAAGTTGGGGGTTTTAACCTGTTAGTTTAAAGTCCTCTAACTCTACACCCATCAATGAATTATTTCCTATTTTCTTACCCTCGATCATATGAACTACATTCTCATTCATACAACCTCATGTGATTATTTTCAATTATTGACTGAGACAATACCAGCCCGGTTCTTACATGCTCTCACAACAAATTTTGACATGTGGATGACCAAATCAAGAAGTAGATGAAGTGCATGGATTTAAATCATCATAACTTATTCTATCATTAAAGATCAATACTCTCCACAACTTCCATCCAAAACTTAATTACTTATCATTTTAAGAAAAAAATAAAGAAAACTACTCAGAATACATTGAGAAAATAAAACCACACTTTAGTTTAAAAGTAGAAATCATTGCCAAACCACTAAGAAGTCTCTTTAAAGATCAATACTCTCCACAACTTCCATCCAACACTTAATTACTTATCATTTTAAGAAGAAAAAACTACTCAGAATCCATGGAGAAAAACAACACTTTAATTTAAAAGAAGAAATCATTGTCAAACTAACAACAAGTCTCGATTAAAGAAACCACACTTTCGTTTAAAAGTAGAAATCATTGTCAAACCAACAACAAGTCTCAATTAAAACCCACACTTTAGTTTAAAAGTAGAAATCATTGTCAAACCAACAACAAGTCTCAATTTAAACTAAAAGTAGTCTAAAACAAATGTTCTCATTTTAAGAAGAAAGATAAAGAAAACTACTCAGAATTCATGGAGAAAACAAAACTACACTAAGAAATCATTGCCAAACCAACAACAAGTCTTGATTAAAACCAAAAGTAGTCTAAAATAAAAAGTTAAAAAATTATCTCAAGTCCTCCACTGAACTCTTGAAGTTCCTTTGAATCTCTTCTCTTTTACAATCACTCAAAACAAAATAACAAAAAAGATAAAGTAAATAAAAGTGGTTTCTGAAAATCTCTCCGAACTAACTCCCAAGAGAAGAACTTTCAAAACTTGCCAATATTTTCAGGACTCTTTTGTAAGTCCTCTCTTTTATCATTTATAGTTTTCCAAGAGGTGCCTTGGGATCTCTTCAAAATGTGTCTTAATTCGATGTATTTGCCTAAGAGACACATCCTTTCATGATAAGTTTTGTCCATGGTGGTTACAACTACCTATTAAGCCAATGGGCGCCTTAAAAACTTCTTTGAAATTTGTGAAAACCAATTTTACTCGTATAGTAACTGCCCCTGACACTTAAGCACGGGTCTCGGCACTTAGCCGCGGTCTTCTCTGTTTAACCGACGCTTAAGCGCCGGATCTCGTGCTTAAGCGCCAAAATTCTTTTGCACAATTTTTTAACTTTTTGCTCCAAATTTGAACCTTTTTCACTCCTTTAAGCATTTTGTCAATTTTTACTTGTATCTGCAAGAAAAACACAAAAATATCTTCCATTAAAGTGTAATATCTCAAAAATAGGTAAAAAATGTGTCTAAAACTACTAAATATTTTAGGTGTATCAAAATCCCCCAAACTTAAAATGTTACTTGTCCTCAAGTGACACTTCAATCTTTAAAAACCAAATATGTAAGATATGTACATGAGTTTTCTAAGGAGCTAGTAAAATTTAGATTTAGAAATATAGTAGCCTAATTTAGAAAAAATAATTAGTAAATGAGACCAACTTAAAGTTTCAAAATTTATAATGCTAAGAACTATGAAAATATGAGTTCCTATCTAATTCAAAAATATTGTGAGTTCTCTAAATCTAGATTTTAGTTCTTTTATTTTATCTACTTAAAAATTTTTATTAAAAATAATTTTACTTAATATATTATATTTATAGGCTTAAGGTTTTATCAAGTCTTATACTTTAAAAATATCAAATGTAGAAACAATTTTTTTTGATTAGGCACTAATCCTCAAGCTTCTCCTCCCTTATATTGCTTTTCTTTTTCTTTTCTTTTTCTTTTCTTTCTTTTTCTATTCTTTTTCTTTTTCTTTTTCTTCTTCTATTTCTTTTTCTTCTTCTTTTTCTTTTTCAGGCAAGGATTACTATATGTCGATAGGTCTTTAAAGATTTTGAATTCCACTTCTCCTTTCCTAAAGTAAAGACTTGATATAAAACTTTTACTTATAATTATAGTAATAGATTTGAAAATAATTTTAATAAGAGAAATTTAAGTATTAAAAATAAAATTCTAAATTATCTAAATTTTTCAAAAATATAATTTTTCTTACTAAAGATAGTCACTTATATTAATCATTTTCTAAACTAAAAATTTTTAACTTAAAGTTTTTCATCATTTCTTAAAACTTTAACTAAATTTTCTTACTCATTTCTAAAATCAAATTTTACTTCCCTAATATAACTTCATATACATAACTAGTTTTTTTTCTTTTAAAATCAAATTCACTTGTAGTACATTTGAGAACAAATAAAATTCCAATTTTGAAAATATTTTTCATCCCCCCAAACTTAAATTTTTAACAGATTTAAAATGTTTAGCATCAGATAATTATATAGGCAGGAAATAAAAATTGAAACAACATGTTAACCAAAATTTTTACATCCTAATTATACAAGTATAAAACTAAAGACAGAAGTAAAATGAATTTTGATCAAAATTTCTAACATTTTATTTTAGTTTAACATGTAGAGATTTAAATAGAATTCTAAACACTGGGGTATAAACATAAAAGAAAACATATACACTAATGACATCACAGTCTTAACATAAAGACAAAGTTGCAAACATGATAAAAGAAAAAAAATGGGTAGCAGTTTCTGAATTTCAAGTTTAAGATCTAAGCTAGCAAGATTTTCTACTTTATAACAAATATGAAATTAAGTTCAGTTCTAAACTAACTAAACACAGTACTAAATACAAAACAATAGTTACTACCTTAAAATTTAAAAATAAAATGTTAACTACCACAAACGTCATAATAATAATAAAACATAAAAGTCCAAAACACAACATAGTTTAAAATAACTTACAGATGCAAATGTAGCAAGCTCATACCACATAGTTCATATCATAAAATGATTCTCTCAGCTCTACTTTTCATCCTCAGAATCATCGTTGTACCATTTTTCTGCAGGCTCATAATCAGGATATCGAGGATATGGAGGAAATTGCACTCCTGGGTCATCTCTAATCAGCCTCTCCAAAGATGTGTGGAATTTCTTCATAATCACTCTTCTTTCTATTGTAACTATTAGTATGATCTGCAAGAAGCTCTAAATTTTGTACCTTATTAGCGGTAAAATTGATATTATCCATCATCTTTTGCAATAACTCATCCTGAGTCTTAGTAGAATCACCTCTAAATGTAGAAGCATGTGAAGCAGATGGTCTTGATGAAGATGCAGCAGACATCTCTAATCCATAGCTCCTGGAAAATCCTCCTCTATAGCCAAAAATTGAATGCTCAAAATAAGTCTTTACATTCACTTTAGTGATAGGCTTTAGAGGTAACAGAACTTCCTCCCAACTATCATACTTTACTCCAGCCTGCTCGCATAAATAGAAATATCAAGGAAGCAAATCCCATACCTGCAGTAGTACCAGCAACAACTGAACTGATGATAGTGTGATATATCAAAGTACCTATGTTGACGGGCTTTTCCTCCTGAATACAATAATTCAATGTTGCTCTCTCACTGGTCACTTTACTGAGATGATTGATTGGAAGCAGATGAGCAGAAATGAAATAATGCCAGGCCTTTGAAGGAGCACATAACTTTGAAGTTGGGAAATTTACTCTCCTTTCATTAGTAATCTTCCAAAGTCCTCTCCCAATAGTCAAGTATGAAATAATCTCGTCTAATTCTGCTTCCATAGGACTATAATTTGCATAAAAACTTAAAGTATCTGATGTTAAATGGTAAAACAAGTTGATTACCTCTGGAGTAAAAGGTACCGACTTCTCTATAACCACAACTCAGTCGTTCTCAGCCTCTAGGAGACTTGCATAAAACTCCCTTACAACAGAAATCACAGTGACAACAGAGATACAACAAAATTGTTCCCACTGTCGGCAGACTATCAGGTCTTCCACTTCTTTACCTGAACTCTTAAAACATCGCTCCTGAATCAATTTTCATGACTGTAGAGCGTCACTATATTGATCCTGAGCTTTTGAAATGAAACATTTGCTCGAATCAAATGAGCTCTTTTCTCTGTTCCTTTCATTCTTAGTGTCATTTTACAAATTTGATAAATTCCAAGAATAACTTTAAAAATCAAGTTTAAACCACTAAACTAAACTTCCAAAAGCACTAACTAAACTTCCCAAGCAATTTCTATAGATTTTTCTTCATTTTTCACAATGAATAGTAAATTTCAAAAACTTCTAAATGTGCTTAAAATATATGACAAAAATCCAAAATTTTTGCATAGAAGTAAAGCTCTAACCTCAAGGAACTTGGAATTAGCAAATCTCACTTGATTCCACCAAGAAATATCCAAATTTCACTTGCCCTAGCCCTCAAAATCAAGAACTTGAGTTGGGGAAGACGATAGGAGGCATTAAAAATGGCATTTTTGGACCAAAAATTCACTTTTAACTGTTTGCAAACCGGTTTTCATGAACCGACGCTTAAGCACAGGTAAGTGGCACTTAGGCACCTGCCTCTCGGGTGAGCTCGCGCTTAAGCACGAGATGTGGTGCTTAGGTGCTAGTGCACAATTTAAGTAAAATGCACTATTAGCCTAACTAAACTGCCCCTAAATGGTCTCATAGCACTTAAATGACTATTTTTACTTCCTATAACTCCCTTCTTCCTCAAAATTCTTCATAATAATTAATTCAATTCGAGGCTAAAAGTAACACAAATTTTCACAAAAAAAAACTTATACTAATTCACAAACAAGTACAAACAAATTTAACACTTAGTTCTCTCTCCAAATAGTCTTCAATGAGAAAATTTTCCTAACTACAAAACACTTAACACACATTTATAATTAAACACATAAGTGACACAAACACTAAACACAAGACATAAACACTAACACACTTAAAAACATGACTCCAAACACACAATTCCTAACAACTTAATGCCACTCTTCGTTATAAGGAATGAATTCTTGTCTCTCAGTAGTCTCTCCAAAAATATAGAGTTGATAAAATGGACGGTGGTGACGAGCTCTAATACTATCAACTTTGATCCACTTTTTCTTAAGGAACATCACCTTATCTGCTTCCTCTACATAACGGGTATGGCTGAATTGGATCTTAAGTTGCCACCCAATAAGTTCTAGAAGAGCATGCAATTCAAGCACCTTAGTCTCTAATACAGATATAGTATTCTCAATCTGGCTGATCTTCTCCGATATCCCTTTAATACTAATGGCTAAAAAACCATTATACATCTCCTGTGCACTTTAACTAATGAACTTCTTCCTCATAGCTTCTTCCTTCTTCTTCAAATCCATCTCCCATGAAGACATTTTCTCTATATCTTTCTCTATCTTAGACTTTTAGGGCTAAAAATAATCTGGGGTGAAATTCCTTCACAAACCCTTCTATTTATAGGCCTAAAACCCCTCATAACTTTTAGGCACGACTAGAAACTGCCAAGACACATTTATTCCAACTAAATTGCAGTTACATCTTCTAGAAATCAAAATTTGTACATGTGATTAAATTACCACGCTTAAGCGCCAGTGCACATTTTTGCACCAGTTAACTTAACATCCAAATTCTTATTCTAACATGTCTAGGTCACTAAATAAAGTCTAAAAAACATTATTAGCACATAATAATCTCAAAATTACTAGCCAAAATTTCTTAATCAGACTCAAAACAACAATTAAAGAAAAAATACACTGATAACTATGGGTTGCCTCCCATTAAGCGCTTGGTTTTACGTCGTCAGCCCGACGTAACCAGTGCTCATTCTAGTTGACCCAACAACATTCCATCATTATATTTATGTTGAACCCCTATATAATAAGGTTTCAGTGTATGTCCATTCACTTTAGAAATTTTCTCAGAATTAGGATCTTTAATATCCACAGCTTCAAAAGGATAAACTTTTATCAAAACAAATGGGCCCATCCTCCTGGAATTAATTTTTCCTGGAAATAATCTTAACATTGCATTATATAGCAAAACTTGTTGCCCTGGCTGAAAATTTTTAGTAAGNTGCGTATAAAGGATAGTCAATTTGAGTTTCTATAGCATATGCTATTTGCAGATGATTTAGTTCTATAAATGAGACCTCTACTATAACAAATGGAAAGTTAGAACTAGGAAGAAAATAGGACTTAGAATTAAGTCTCGACTCTTGCCATATTTTCTACAATTTTAGTGGTTGTAAAATTTATTCCTATGAGTCAACTGGAAAAAGGGTAATGACTGCTTAAGCATAACAAATTTAAGTATGTTGAATCCATTTTGTAAAAAAATGATGAATACCTTGTATAGGTAATTCTAAGTAGTTTAAATTGTTATGTGTCTTGAGCATAATATGGATAAGATAAGCTTATTAAGGGCCCGTTTGAGGCAGCTTATAAGTGCGGCGGCGTTTTGAAAACGTCTCCTTAGTATTTGTTTCGCGCGTTTGAGGGGCGTTTTTCCAAACCGTGTTTTCTAATTTCTACTACACGCGGACCACGGGTATGCCCCCGCGATCCGCGTTCGGCCTATACCTATTTACTCCCTTGTCCTCGTGACTTCGCCCTACGTTTCTCCTCTACCGAAAGTCGAAAGCCGCCCCTCTCGTCTCCTCTCTCCGATCCTCTCTCTGCTCCTCTCTCCTCTCTCCTCTCTCCTCTCTCCTCTCTCAGATCCTCTCTCTCGTCTCCTCTCTCCGATCCTCTCTCCTCTCTCCTCTCTCCGATCCTCCCTCTCGTCTCCCCTCTCCGATCCTCCCTCCGTATCCTCTGTCATGGAGCCTCCGAAAGCTGGGGCAGTGGGTGATTTTGGCGATGTGTTTGCAACCAATTCTACAGAAATAAAAAAGGAGTCTCTTGAAGAGATACGAGCAAGACAAAGGTAATTACTTCTTCAATTTGTTCTGGTTCTGAGTGATCCTCCTTCTGAATTACATTCTCCTTTATTAGGCTTTCTAGTTAGGATGGTTCTTGCTGTGATGTGTGCCATAAGTGAAAAAGGAAGGAGCTTTTAAGAAACTAGGAAAGCGGCGTGTATGAAGTGAAATCAAATTTCTTTTTTCTGTGTTTCATCCTAAAGGCGTATTATTGATGGGCTTTGAGTAAGGATTTTTAATCAAAATTGGAGTTTTTGGTATTGCTTACTATTGATAAATTTAGTTATTTGAGCTTCCTGGAACTAGTAAACTATTTGTCCCTAACTGTTCATGAATATAGGCCTTATGTCCCTCATTCTCTTTGGTTTGAGTTTATGTTAAGTATTAATTTACTTGGAGATGGGTGGCTCTGTTCAAATTTTAATTGAGCATAGGTTTCATGTGGAGTTAATGCAATCATTGAGTATTGTTTGATCGAGAGAAATTATTTCCGCATCTACTTGATTTGATTTAATTTAATTTAAATTAATTGGTACATTGCTGTTTGTTTTCAAGGTGGTTAAAATATAGGGTGCATATTATCAGATTCTCTTGGTATTATTAGGGATGGAGTGTGTTGTTAGTAATATGTATCTTTAGAGTTGTAATTATTGATGTATTAATAATGTGTATTTGCTTAATTATTGTTGGGCTTGCTTTTTTACTTGAATCAGTTTCTTAGTGATATCTATATCAATAGTAATAAAGATTAGGAGTGTACCTTTACAAAGAAAAAGATAAAAGACTTATGAAGTGTAATACTACCGTCACAAACATCTCCACTGCGCGTGACCGAAATGGTTTTTTTTCTCATAAAGCTGCAAAACAGTTATTCTCAAACCGCAGTAACCAAACAACTAAACAACTTATTCAGTTCAGGGGCAAACGTGTCATTTATCCACAAACAACTGCAAATCAGCTGTATCCAAACGCACAAATCAAACAGCCAGCCAGCTTATCTGGATCAGCTGCTCCTCAGCAGATTATCAGGATAAACTGCTTATCAGCATAAGCTGGATAAGTTGCAGCTGCCCCAAACAGGCCCTTAAAACTTGAATGGTTAGTTTTTTAAAAGTCCAATTTGTAGGATGTCCAATATAGATCTGCGTTGGTGATAAACAAATTGTTGGCAGTCAAGTTGATTGTTGTAAAAATTATAATATTTAGGTAACTAATCGAGAAACTTAGGAAAGCTAGTATGAAAAATGATTTGGTGAGAGTGTCTATAGGAGTAGCATCATTCAAGATAAGGTAGTGAAAAATAAATTTAGATGGCTTGTGCCTGTCTAATGGAGGAAAGATGCACCAATAAGCTGATTAAATGAATTTAATGTAAAAAGGTTATGAAGAAAACAAGGATCATGTAACATGGATAAAATTTCTATATAAATATTTTAGTAAATTGATTTAACAACTCGATTTGAGTTGAACAAAAGTGGATAGAGAATGATGATTTAAAAAAGGTGGTCCCAAATAATTGGATAATATTAACAATGTTTTTGATGATGATAGCATATACACATAAAATTTTTCATGATTTCTAATACATAAGAATAACAATAATATCAAAATAATAAGATAAACAATGTTATAATAGCAACATAGTTAATGCTGTAAAATATTAGTGAAAAGCCACTCGTTTAATAATTGTAATGAAGTAAATGAAGGGCAGAATAATGAGGCATTTTAAAGAGAAACCATGTTTTTTATTATGTAATTTAAATTAAAAATCTTAAATACGTAAGGAAATAACGAATAACATAAAAAGAGAGGATTGAAGCTGATAGATTGAAATCATGCACTAGCTTTCCATCATTTAACTTATATTTCACGTCACATGTTAGATATCATGGAAAACTAAGAGTTGATTTAAAAATATTGATAGGGGGTAAAAATGGCATAGTTTAGGTGCTTGGTGGTTTAGCAAGGTTGCTAGCAATCNATATATATATCTATCTATCTATCTCACATACACACATGTAAAATATGCACAAAATTGAGTGAGACTAAAGAACGAGATACGACGGGAATGTGAAGCAAGAAAGAGTGTGGAGACACATACATAATTCTTGAATATTCACGAGTTTGAGCAATTGACTAAATATTGAGATGCAAGGGAAATGCGATGCGAGATAGAATGTGAAGACTATGCATCAAGAAGAATTTTCAAGAAGTNTACACTATATGGAGTAGTGATTAATTTTTCTTTTAATAATTTAAAAGCTTTTAGGGACTCCTCATCAAAATTGAAAATTGCATCTTTCTTCAGTAAATGGCATAAAGACTTAGCAATCTTAGAAAAGTCCTTAATATATCGTCTGTAAAATCCAACATTTCCTAAAAAACTCATAATTTCCCTTACATTTGTTGGATAAGGTAAATTAGCAATCACTTGAATTTTAGCAGGATCTACTTCCATACCATTTTTCGATATTTGATGACCTAATACAATTCTTCCTGCTACCATAAATTGACATTTTTTCTAGTTAAGGAATAAATTTGTTTCTTCACAACGCTTAACAAATTTAGAAAAGTGTTCTAAAAATGATTCAAATGAAGTTCCAAACACTGAAAAGTCATCCATAAAGACTTCAATCCCTTTTTCACCACAAAAAATTACCATCATACATCTTCGAAATATAGTTGGGGCATTACATAAACTAAAGGGCATTCTTCTAAAAGCAAAAGTACCAAAGGACTGGTAAATTTTTTTTCTCTTGATCCTTAGGAGATTATTGAATTTGGTGATAATTGGTATATCCATCTAGAAAACAAAAGTATTTGTGCCCAGCTAGTCTGTCCAGCATTTGATCTAGACAGGGTAGTGGAAAATGATCTTTCCTAGTGGCAAGATTTAATTTTCTATAATCAATACATATTCACCACCCTATAACTTGATCTTTCCTATTAGCTCATTATGCTCATTTACAATTACAATTACTCCTCCTTTCTTAGGAACATAGTGAATTGGACTAACCCATGCACTATCTAAAATAGGATAGATAATTCCAGCATCTAACCACTTTAAAATTTCTTTCTTAACAACTTCTTTTATAACAATATTTAATCTATTTTGTGGATCAGCCCTGGGTTTGCAGTTTTCTTCTAGATTAATTCTATGCATACAAATTGAAGGACTGATTCACTTAATATCAGTAATTGTCCACCCGAAGGCTTTCTTAAATTTTTTTAAAATTTTCATCAGCTTTTCTTCTTCTTCCTTTATTAACTTCGATGAAATTATAATAGGTAAAGCAGAGGAATCTCCTAAAAGACATATTTTAATTATTCAGGAAGAAATTTCAACTCAGGTTTTGGAGGTTTTTTAATAGATGGACAAAATGATTTATCTTTGTCTATCGCGTCCAAAATTTCAAAACTTTCTTGAACATAACTTAAATCTTCCTTAAAAAGGTTTACACGTTGATCTAATTCCTCTTCTTGCTCATGTTCCAATTATTTTTCTTCAGATTTTTCTTCATAAGTAGTCTTGAAATGGCATTCGCTCAGATATCGTATAACATCCATTCTATAGCATTCATCATCTTTACCTTTTGCAGGGTACTTCATTGATTTTGAAATGTTAAAGGTAACAATTTGATCATTGATGTGCATTATTAATTTCCCTTTCTGCACATATATCAATGCTCTTCCTGTGGCTAGGAAAGGTCTCCCGAAAATGATAGGTATCTCTTTTTCTTCCTCCATATCTAGCAAAATAAAATCAATAGGAAAGATAAATTGATCCACTTTCACTAGAACATCTTCTATAACTCCTTTAGGATAAGTTATTGAATGATCTGTTAACTGCAGAGTTACAGTAGTAGGGGTTATTTCTCATAATCCAAATCTCTTAAATATTGATTATGGCATAAGGTTAATGCTTGCACCTAAATCACATAAAGCTTTCCCATAAAATCTGTATACTATTGCACATGGAATTGTAAAGCTACCAGAATCTTTAAGCTTTTCAGGAAGTTTCTTCTGAATTATAGTACTTCACTCCTCACTAAGTGTAAAAGTCTCATTGTCTTCAAAATTCCTTTTTGTGTTGAGAATATCCTTCATAAACATTACATAGACTGGCATTTGTTCTAACGCTTTAGTAAATGTAATATTGATTGTAAGCTTCTTAAATATTTCTAGAAATTTTGAAAATTGCTTATTGAACTTCTGTTGTCAAAGTCTCTAAGGAAATGGATGTAGTTGTTTTTCTAAATAAATTTTTGGTAGAGAAATAGGTCTTTCAGAATCCTTCCGAGCATCCACTTTTGATTCTTCAATTTCTTCTCAGTCTACTTCAATCTCTTTTTGAACCCTACCTTCCAACTCTCTTCTGCTTTTAAGTTGTAGGACTTTAACTTGCTCTTTATTCTGGTCTTTCAGATTTGATTCAGCATTACTAGAAAGTGTTCCTTGGGATCTACTACTTAATGAACTTGCGATTTGCCTAAGTTGATTCTCAATATTTCTAATTGTAGCTCCTTGACTTTGTAACTGATTACCCATTTGCCAACTTCTTATCCTTAAACTGTGTATTATAATTGAAACCTGGAGGATAAGTAGATCTATAATTATTATTACCTTGGTTGTTCAAGTTTCCTAATGGGTTTCCTTGGTTGTTCCCCCTTTATTGATTATTATCACCCGAATTGTTATTCCATTTAAAGTTGGGATGGTTCTTCTAACATGGGTTATAATAATTGGAATATGGGTTATTTTGCTTATTATTTATGACATTCAAAATTTTTAACGATGCTTGAGAATCTACCATTTGGTCTAATGAGAAATTGGTTGAGAAAAATTCATTCCAACTTGGTCTAACTTCCTTGAAATTGCAGTAACTTGATTTGCTAACATAGTAAATGCATCATTTTCATGAATGTTGGCTACTTTCTTAGGATTTACCCTCTCAGAAGGTCATTGAAAATTATTGGTAGCCATCTCATCAATTAAAGCATAAGCGTCATGAAATGGTTTTGACATCAATGAACCACCAGCATCCATATCGATAATAGATCTAAGAGAACCAATTAATCCATCATAAAAAGTTTGAATTATTAACCAATCTGGTATAGCATGGTGTGGACACTTTCTTAAGATTTCTTTAAATCATTCCCATGCTTCATAAATAGATTCCCTTCAAACTGATTAAAAGATGTAATTATCGGACACTTTCTTAATAGTTCTTTAAATTGTTCTCATGCTTCATAAATAGATTCCCCTTCAAATTGATTAAAAGATGTAATATCATTTCTAAGCTTACAGTTTTTGATGGAGGAAAATATTTAGCAAGGAATTTTTGTGAAAATCACCCAAGTTCTGATAGATCCAGGTGCTAGCAAATTCAACCACATCTTAGTTTTATCCTTGAGTGAGAAAGGAAATAACCTAAGTCTTATGACATCATCTGAAATACCAATGTATTTAAATGTAGCACACAATTCTAGAAAATTGGTAAGATGTAAATTTGGATCTTCAGTTGGTGATCCCCCAAACTGATTACTTGATACCATTTAGATAAGAACAGGTTTAAGCTCAAATGAGTTAGCCACTATAGTAGGTTTTTGAATACTACAATGAAGTTCATCTACAGTAGGGTTGGCATAATCTCTTAAAGGTCTAAACTCTTAATGAATTTCAGCATTTTGATTATTTTGATTTGCCATTTCTGTAGTTTTTTTGGATTTTTCAAGATTTTTAATTTTTTTGATTTTTTTATTTTTCTAACAGTTCTTTCTAATTCAAAATCGTAGGACACTAGTCCTTCAAAACCTGAACTCGGCATACACTAACATAAAATAAAATAACATTAAAAATAAGATACAATATTTAAAGTTTAAATAAGACTTTCTAAAAATAGAAATTTACTTAGTTTCTTCCCGGACAACAACGTCAAAAACTTGGTACACAACTTAATACTTATGCATAGTATAGCAATAGTTATGATGGTATTTTTCACTTATATTTTCTTATTTAGCAACAAAACCAAAAACTTGATCCTGAAGTAAAATAAGAATTTAACTTTTTAATTTATATACATTTATATTGGGATACTACGCAAGTATACGTATAATTATCAAGTAATATTGGACTTTTTGATTAAGACCTGAATATCGAACCCACATGGAAGATTATGCAATATGCACTTTTGTTTTCAATTTTTAAAAAGATAATTACTTAAAATAAAAATAATTTTTATAATAATTTAAATTTTAAATATTTTTGGTATTTTTGATATTTTAACGAAACAGTAACAACTTAAAAAGATAACTAAAGTTTTTGTAGTGAAAAGTACTTAATATGAAAACTTCTTCTTCTTATCATGAATCAGTAATAAGTATAGGAATTCTGTTGTTGAAAGTATGCAAATTGTGTTTTTCCAAATAGGAGCAATAATATTATTTACCCTTACTAGAGATGCTATAAAGAACATTGGCTAACAAATTTTGTTGTGCCAAATAGAAGCAATAATATTCTTTACCCTTACTAGAGATGCTATAAAGTAGTGAAAAGTACTTAATATGAAAACTTCTTCTTCTTATCATGAATCAGTAATAAGTATAGGAATTCTGTTGTGGAAGTATGCAAATTATGTTGTGCTAAATATGAGCAATAATATTCTTTACCTTTACTTGAGGCGCTTAATTTAAAGTTTGAATAGTTCTGAAGACCGTTTAGGCAGGGAAGATACTAGCTCTCACTCTAGAGTTCCCTTGATTCGCTCTACCTGTGAGCTAAGATTCTCATATTAGAACCTAAAATAATAAACCAAGTTGGGGGCTTTAACCTATCACTTTAAAGTCCTCTAGTATCAAAACCTAAAACAATAAACCAAGTTGGGGGCTTTAACCTATCACTTTAAAGTCCTCTAACTCTAACCCATTAATGAATATTTCCCTAATTTGTTTGCACTTAATCATATGAACTACAATATCATTCATACAACATCATGTGATTCTTTCTAATTGTTGACTGAGACAATAACTGTCTGGTTCTTACATGTTCTCACAACAAATTTTAACATCTGGACTGGCCAAATCAAGAAGTAAATGAAGTGCATGGNCTTGCTGATGCTTAAAAGGAATTAAGCAGTGAAGGAGAAGAATAAGCCAACGGAAATATCATTGCAGTGGCAATAGAGTTAGAGGTTATATGATGAGGGTNGTTGCTGATGCTTAAAAGGAATTAAGCAGTGAAGGAGAAGAGTAAGCCAACGGAAATATCATTGCAGTGGCAATAGAGTTAGAGTTTATATGATGAGGGTTGTTGTGATGGTGTCAACTATGGAATGGGTAAGAGATCATTGATAGTGAATGAATGAGATATGTGTCATGTAAGAAAGAGGAGGGCGTTGAAAAGATGATGCAAATCCTCACAAAAGTTTTGGCTTTGGAGGTGTTTGGTTTAACAATAGAGCTTGGANAGTGAATGAATGAGATATGTGTCATGTAAGAAAGAGGAGGGTGTTGAAAAGATGATGCAAATCCTCACAAAAGTTTTGGCTTTGGAGGTGTTTGGTTTAACAATAGAGCTTGGAGGTGCGGACGATGGAAAAAATGAGAGTGATTGATAAGGATTTTGTGGCGAAAAAAACCCTCCATTGTTGGAGTATTTTGTGTATGGGACAAAGACAAAACCATCAATAAGTTCTCTCTCCACATGCTGAGTTTGACATTCCATGAGGTGTTTTTTAGTGGCAAAATTGTCATTTTCCAGGAACAAGAGGTGGGTGGGGGTGGGGGTCCGACCAAGATCATGTGGAAGTGGCCTATATTACTAAGGAATGATTGGCTCGATGGATGTGATCCCTTAAAAGGTCGGTGACACAGAGGCAACACTTCTAGCTTTTATTGCGAAAGTTGCTGTCATAGTTCCTTCCTCTTCAATTTCTAAAAAAGGCAACCAATGTAGCAGGCACGATGACAGAAAGAAGGATGTTTACAAACTTTTTGAGGTACAACGGTGTTGGTATTCTATTAGTTGGGTGGATGGTTGCATGATGATTGGTTGGTATTCTATTGGCTGGGTGGGTGGTTGCATGATGACTACAGAGGAGGTGCGAAAGATGGTTGAGGACCGACAAAAAAACATCTAGGCATCGTAAGAGTTGGCTGTCACAAGTTGTTTTTAACCCCAATATAAAATCTACATATAGATTGCGTAAGGTACCTATATGACTATCAACTGATTGCTCGATTGCTTATCCGATGAGTGTTTAATAACCTTGGTTATTTGAGGATGTTTAATCCCATAAATTGGTGACCCATTGACTTTTCTAACCGCTTTGGGGTTAGTTATACATGTAATGATTTGAACAGATAATCAAGAATTTTTTGTTCAAACATATAAAATTAGTGATTGAGGCCGGTAGAGTCCTAGATGAAGATTNGGCTGGGTGGGTGGTTGCATGATGACTACAGAGGAGGTGCGAAAGATGGTTGAGGACCGACNCGCTGGGTGGGTGGTTGCATGATGACTACAGAGGAGGTGCGAAAGATGGTTGAGGATCGACAAAAAGACATCTAGGCATCGTAAGAGTTGGCTGTCACAAGTTGTTTTTAACCCCAATATAAAATCTACATCTAGATTGCGTAGGGTACCTATATCACTATCAACTGATTGCTCGATTGCTTATCCATGAGTGTTTAATAACCTTGGTTATTTGAGGATGTTTAATCCTAGAAATTGGTGATCTGTTGACTTTTCTAACCGCTTTGGGGTTAGTTATACATATAATGATTTGAATAGATAATCAAGAATTTTTTGTTCAAACATATAAAATTAGTGATTGAGGCCGGTAGAGTCCTAGATGAAGATTNGGTTGGGTTTTTTAGGTTTTCTATTTTCATACCTTAAAAGATAACATTGCCGCAATATAAAAGAAAGTTTCTAAGACAAGATGGCTGTAGTACTCTTAATGAAACACAATATTAGTATAAGNAGTTGGGTTTTTTAGGTTTTCTATTTTCATACTTTAAAAGATAACATTTCCGCAATATAAAAGAAAGTTTCTAAGACAAGATGGCTGTAGTACTCTTAATGAAACACAATATTAGTATAAGGACTGAAAGATTAATAAAATAATGTACTCATTGGTCCTAAACAATTTTTAGTGATGGCGATGAATCTGTTTTTCATAGTTCTTTTAATCGTTAAATAATAATAAAATTGGTTCTTCAATATAAAATTTTCATTAAATAATTTATATTAGAATTCCCTTAATAATTTCAACCTTAGAGCTCTACTGGCTTGCTATTATTTTGAGAACCAGTAAAAATTAGCAAAATAAAACGAGGTTGACCAGTGTAAGGAAATGCATGTGCAGTACAAATTCATAGGGAGACGAGGTAGAGTGATGGTAACCTGTTAGAAGGGGAGATGAAGTAGAATGATGGCAAAAGTAAACTTGTCATAGGGTGNGATTAGGATTCCCTTAATAATTTCAACCTTAGAGCTCTACTGGCTTGTTAATATTTTGAGAACCAGTAACAATTAGCAAAAATAAAACGAGGTTGACCAGTGTGAGGAAATGCATGTGCAGGACAAATTCATAGGGAGACGAAGTAGAGTGATGGTAACCTGTTAGAAGGGGAGATGAAGTAGAATGATGGCAAAAGTAAACTTGTCAGAGGGTGNCTGGAGAGTAAAAGAATGTTCACGTTGTTTACCCAATTAGCATGGATTCCACCAGTAAGCTGTAAGGACTCGTGTTGTTAAATGAGGCACAACATACTTGTATGGTATGCAATTGTCTCTTCTTTGGATTTTCATATGTGATTGGGAATGATTAATTACTAATAATGTGAATGCAAAATGCATAAATCAATATAAAAAAACTGCCACGAGCAGCATATTTTTTAATTGGATTATTTTGGAGCTATATGTATACAAAAAATAAAGAAGATTCTTTGAAGAAGTTGTAGATGTTTAATTCATTCAAACACTTGAAACATGGTTGCTTTCTACTTTCATAATTGCAAATTAAAGTTTTAGCAGGTTTAATTTTCACGTAATGCTACTCTTTGGCAGTCTTCATAGCCCGTTTGGAGGTTCTATTGCAAGCAACCAATTATGTTACTGCCTGGTACAAAATTATGTTTCTAAGCAGTAATGCCTCTTTTTACCATTTTCCATCATGCAAAAAGGATTAGAGTTCTGTTGTTGTTTTATTAATATGCTATAGTGCTGTGTGTGATGGAATAACGTCTATTTTTTTATCAACTGTTGGTGTTTTCCCCGTTTCATTGATTGAGCATCTAGACATTTATTTTGATGCAATTCACTATGATGTTTAAAGGATCATATCGTACACTCATAGTTAATAAAAAAATGATTATTTCTACATCTTAAAATTTTAGAATCTATGATGAATGAAGAATTCCATCTTGCTATACAAATTTCACCATTAGATTCCCTCTATTTACTTAATGGCACCATTCAATTTTTGATGTATTAGAGATCATTAAAAGTTTATATTGTTTCATCAAAGGCGGGACAATTTTGTTATTTAAGATAAAAGTTTTTTAAGGAGGTAGGTGGCATACTTTATGGGCCTCAACATTTGTCTTGCATGTTAATCTCATTTAGTTTGCAGGATTTTTATTTAGATTACAATTATCTTTGTTAGAGGTGAGTTGAATTATCATAGGGCTTGTGGTAGCCATGCTTATTTAAAATTATAACAAATTGATACAAGATACAGTGAAGCACCACTTGAGCCCCTTGTTCAAAGGCATTATTTGGGCAGCTTTCTTATTCAAATTTGTTCGTATTCATTTGATGCTCCTCACGCCGAGCTCCTTGTTCAGCATGTATGGTGAGACACCACCTGAGCCCATTGTTCGAATGAAAGATGGTCACATTCTACTTTCATTTGAACTCATGGATCAAGAATCCAAACTTGACTATCAGGTTCAGGCTTGCTCATTTTGTTTTTCTTGTATTGAGTTTGACTGAGCTTTAACATGATTAAGTTTAAAGTCTTGCTCAAATTTATTTTTTTTTTGGTAGTTTTATTATCAATTTTGATCTATAAATAAGTTTTAATTGAGTTTAAATAAGTATTTGGGATCATAATGATTTAAACATATTGCTTGATTACTAAGCATGAATGTAGTCATTGTTTTTCATCAAATTTAACCTTAGTACTATTTCCAATATTTTGTGAATTTAAATGCTATTAAAGATAAAATCCAAAATTTAAATATATTCATCTATTTATTAGCTCTATATTTTCATCATTGGCTGCTAAAAATTTGTAATTTTTGAAATACATAGGTGTGAATAGGAGAAATGATCTAGTTAGATGGACGAATGATAAGGTCAAAGTTTTCTCAAGGGGTTTACTAAAGAGAAGGAGAAGATTGAAAGAACAAGCCTTCATTCTAGTTTACTCTGCCCATGAAGTGACTTTAGTCCTATAGAAATGATTTAGAGTAAAATGGAGAAGATTTGAGTGAAAAGAAAATAGAGAAAAACACAATAATTTAAAATGCAATATGTTTAACTTAAGTTATTTGGGAAGGAGGGAGCATTTAAAATATTCTTAGACATAATTGAACTGTCAGGGAGGAAACAAGGTCTTTATAAGCCTCTTAATTTTTTTTATTTTTAATTTTGGGGTAAATTTAGTTACTCAACAAGCACAAGGTTTTTTTTAAGGAGTGGGTTATTTATAGAAAGCTTATTGGTTGAATTGGCACTAAAGTGGTGTCTCTCTGGAGCATTATGATTGATGTGGTTGGGCAATATTGAGGGATGAGATTGCCACTCTTTGGAATGTGGGTTGCATTAATACTTGCATTTTGAGGTACAAAAATGAGATCGTATGACATGCGTCGAGATTAAAGATGATCAGGCAACTAATGGACGATTAGATGGAGATAGATAATAATTGAGTTTAGAGTAACGTGAAAGCATTGGCGGGGTTGACTACTTGTCTTGGAGGTTTGGTAGGGATCATTATTATGTGGCATGATATCTTTTGACATCACATTTACTTCGTACAAGAAGTGGTCAAATGACAACATTTAACTTGTTGAACTATGATATGTTAGAGGCTAAAAGGAGATAAACTTTTAGAGCTCAAGTATGAATTTAGTGGGAATATATAGGAGCAAATAGTGTAGGCGAGAATGAGAAAGGCCAGTCTTATATTGATGGATAAAGCCGGGCTAACACATTATTGCAAGTTGGGCTGTTTTCCTTAGATTTGGTTGGAAGAGGGTTGAGAGATGACTGAACTTCTATGGGACAATCATGATAACGAGTTGACCATAACTTAAATCCAAATTGGTCATGATATTAGACTGACTAGACTTGTAATTTNACTAAGAAGAGCAGGCCAATATGAGAGTTCTTTGCTCAAGAGAGCCCTGGCACTTGAGTTAGCATCTAAGCTTAGATCAAATTCAAAGCTAAAACTAATTCAATAAATTTTCCTGGAACATAAAAGCATTTTCCAAACTTTATATATATTCACCCATATTCGATACATCTTATTGCTTCCATTGTTTATTTCTCTATGATTTATATGGCGTAATTCTACATCTGAATATCTCAAATGTTAACTATAATAAGCCAAGTTTGGATAAGTTGTTTCATCGCATGCATTCAAATTTCAAACACAAAATCCTCTTGTCTTTTTCCTCACCACTAAATTAATGTATAAAATATTTATTACTCATAATAATTTTATATTAAACAATATCATACTTGTATGAAACCAAATGGTTGCATTCACAACATGACCAAAAAAAATAAAAATAAAAATAAAATTCTTACTGATTTGAATGAAATGAATGGAGGCGAACAATAGTTAAGTTCACTTCAATAAGAAATAAGAAACTTAAGTACTACCTATTTTAATTGAAAGAATTACATGCAACATGCATGTAGAAGGCTTGAGACATTGAACACTATATAAAGAGAAAAATAAAGTAGCAAATACAACTAACTGCTTATGCCATGACCAAAGAAACTTGTACTTAGCAACAAGGAATTAACAAACAAGAAATGGATTGGAGTAATGAATCTGAGGATCAGAACTTGGCTTGGGGAAGGTCTCTTGAGATAAACGTGAGATGCTGGAGCAAATCCATGGAGTTGAAGCCTTGGATGACGACGACTGTGTGAGGGTCATGTTGATGTTTGAAGGCAGTTACCGTTCAAAAGCCTATAAAAAAGATGTTGGTGCCAATG
>JXCR01139439.1:168584-184526 GCA_002079205.1 Phalaenopsis hybrid cultivar
GAATTAGTTCAAAGACCGACATACCAAGGGAGTTGACTTGGAGAAGTTGGTTTGGATGTTTTTTGGTTGATTAATTTTTAGTTTGAGAGAAAATTTTGGCCGAAGGCATCATGTGAGTATAATTTAGTCCGATCTTTAGAGTAGGGATATAGCTTGCCGAGGGTTAGCATTGATTTGATATGCTAGGGTCAGTTGATCTCAGGGATCTTATCCCAACGATTATCTTGAGTTGTTTATTTTAAGTTATGCATGGCTTTGAAATTTTTTTCAACAGCCTAATAAGAACAAGAGTTGAGTCGTTGAATCAGTGCAACAGTTTGATTATAACCCAATGATAAAATTATTATTTACAATGGGTGATAAAAAAATTAATACAAGAACATAAAATTAATTATCAAATGAGTAACTAACTATTAGTACATGAGCATTTTATTTCTCTTAGCGAGGAAAAAATTTTCATATGGAGTGCTGATGCAGCTCTGCGTACGGACTCCACCAGTATGCCGCCACATGTGTACACCGGGCCCATCTCATAAATACCGCGCGGCGAGCTTCTCCAATAACCTCCACGATTCTGCTTCAATAACCTCCACGATTCTACTTCAATAACCTCCATGATTCTGCTTCAATAACCTGCTTAGAACAATTCAAATAATCGCTTCAATAACATTGCGATAATCCCTATAACACTGCACGATTATTGAGGGTTATTGGGGGGTTGTTGGAGTTTGCACTTGGAGCGTTATTGGGGGGGGGGGGGTTATTGGAGTTCGCATGCAGAGCATTATTGTGGGGTTTATGGGGGGTTATTGTGACGTTATTGGAGTGGTTCACCGCGCGGTGTCATTTGGGGTTATTGTGATGTTATTGAAGCGGTTATTGGAATTGTTCTGCGAGGGTTATTGAAGCGGGACCGTGACGTTATGATCGGTTCTTCGCGCGATTTTATTGAAGGGTTATTGTGGTGTTATTTGAGATTTATTGTAGTTGTTATGCGGGGGTTATTTAAGTGAAACCATGGAAATTATTTGAGCGGTTTACCGCGTGGTGTTATTGCAGCGTTATTGGGGGGTTGTTGGAGCGGCTCATCACGCGGTGTTATTTGGGGTTATTGCGGAGTTATTGAAGTGGTTATTAGAATTGTTTTGCCGTGGTTATTGAAGCGGGACCGCGGCGTTATTGGATTCGTTTTTTGCGCGGTGTTATTGAAGGGTTATTGCGGTGCTATTGGGGACTTATTGGAGTTATTTTGCTGCGGTTATTGAAGTGGAATCGCGAAGGTTATTGAAGCGGTTCATTGCGCAGTGTTTATGAGGTGGGCCCGGTGTAGCACATGTGGCGGCATATTACTGGAGTCCTCACGCAGAGCTGCTTCCGTACTCTCTATGGAAAAATTTCTCTTGTGAAACAATTAATGAATATGTTCATGTATTAAATTGAATGAGTGTGAGTCAATTTTCAAGCTTGTTAATTTATATGCTGAGCTTTGAAGTATTTTTTCCAAACTTGTTCAATTACCTAAATAAATCTATTTAACTTGCCCTATGTGATATCTATATGTGATATCTATTTGTTGTTCATTGAGCACACTAGTTTACATCCATTTTTTGCTTAACAGTGCGGTTGCTATGTCTAAAGTAGTAAATCAGCAAATTGGTGTTGTGTTACTGCATGTGCNGATGAGCATTTTATTTATCTCTTAGTGAGGAAAAAATTTTCATATGGAGTGCGGATGCAGCTCTACGTGCGGACTCCACCAGTATGCCGCCACGTGTGTACACCGGGCCCATCTCATAAACTCCGCGCGGTGAGCTTCTCCAATAACCTCCACGATTCTGCTTCAATAACCTCCTCAGAACAATTCCAATAATTGCTTCAATAACATCGCGATAATCCCTATAACACCGCACAATTATTGGGGGTTATTGGGGGGTTGTTGGAGTTTGCATTTGGAGCGTTATTGGGGGGGTTATTGGAGTTCGTATGCAGAGCATTATTGTGGGGTTTATGGGGGGTTATTGTGACGTTATTGGAGTGGTTCACCGCGCGGTGTCATTGAGGGTTATTGTGGTGTTATTGAAGCGGTTATTGGAATTGTTCTGCGAGGGTTATTGAAGCGGGACCATGGCGTTATGATCGGTTCTTCGTGCGATGTTATTGAAGGGTTATTGTGGCATTATTTGGGATTTATTGTAGTTGTTATGCGGGAGTTATTTAAGTGAAACCATGGAAGTTATTTGAGCGGTTCACCGCGCGGTGTTATTACAGCGTTATTGGGGGGTTGTTGGAGCGGCTCATCACACAGTGTTATTGGGGATTATTGCGGAGTTATTGAAGTGGTTATTAGAATTATTTTGCCGTGGTTATTGAAGAGGGACCGCGGCGTTATTGGATTAGTTTTTTGCGCAGTGTTATTGAAGGGTTATTGCGGTTCTATTGGGGACTTATTGGAGTTATTTTGCTGCGGTTATTGAAGTGGAATCACGAAGGTTATTGGAGCGGTTCATTGCGCAGTGTTTATGGGGTGGGCCCGGTGTAGCACATGTGGCGGCATATTACTGGAGTCCTCACGCAGAGCTGCATCCGTACTCTCTATGGAAAAATTTCTCCTTAGTGAGCTACTTGTGAAACAATTAATGAATATGTTCATGTATATAATTGAATGAGTGAGTCAATTTTCAAGCTTGTTAATTTATATGCTGAGCTTTGAAGTATTTTTTTCAAACTTGTTCAATTACCTAAATAAATCTATATAACTTGCCCTATGTGATATCTATATGTGATATCTATTTGTTGTTCATTGAGCACACTAGTTTACATCCATATTTTTCTTAACAGTGCGGTTGCTATGTCTAAAGTAGTAAATCAGCAAATTGGTGCTGTGTTACTGCATGTGCTTTATTGATACATTGCGATGGTTTGGTGCTTAGCGAACTAGGAAACACTGAAATTNTGGGAAGAATGAAGCAAGAGGACTCTTTTTGCCATTAAAATTAGTTTATTTCTTAACAATGTCCTATAAAACTCTTTTCTTAAAGAAGAAAACATATTGGCGATAGGGAGTTTAAGATAGCGTTAATGTGACCAACGATTGTATGGATGATGTGGGTAGCTTTGCTGGAAGCACGAGAGCATGAGGTTTTTGTTCCTTAGTTTGTGTGCATAATGAATACTTGTTCTAGTGAAATGCAAGCACAAAAAGAACGGGAGTCATCCTAAATTTGAAGAAATCCAGTGCTAATTGTAGGATGATAGACAACATGATGACTCTTACGTCTTGGGAGGAGTTGACGTGGATAGGGTTGTTGTAGGCATGATAGATTGCAATTTGCTTTTAGAGTGCTTGGATTCGTCGATGAGTGTCAGAGGAGGCATGGAATTAGTGTTTGATAGGGCATCCTGGAATGCTTTATTACTTGCGGAATTAGTTCAAAGACCGACATACCAAGGGAGTTGACTTGGAGAAGTTGGTTTGGATGTTTTTTGGTTGATTAATTTTTAGTTTGAGAGAAAATTTTGGCCAAAGGAACATGTGAGTATAATTTAGCCCGATCTTTAGAGTAGGGATATAGCTTGTCGAGGGTTGGCATTGATTTGATATGCTAGGGTCAGTTGATCTCAGGGATCTTATCCCAACGATTATCTTGAGTTGTTTATTTTAAGTTATGNTAACATGATCATTTTTGTGACCACTTATGGTTTTACTATAGAGTATTACTCTCATTTTTTTTTCACTTTTCTACTAGATCATTTATAGTTTTATTTTGTTGCTTACTCTCGTTAATTTATAGTTTCTTTTATCGACATTTCAGAAAGTGCTTCTTATTGGCTTTCATTCTACTTCATCACATCAAAAACATCTATTTGCTACAACTAGTTTTTAAGTTAGAATTGCATTAAAATTTTTCATTGCGTGCTTCATAGCTTCTTGTATCATGACCCAGTCTAGTGCTTGGAATAAACCAAGGCAGGAATGAAAAGTGAAAATGAAATTCTGTTATTTTGTTTATATCATTAACAGTTTGATATCTAATTATTAATTGAAAGAGTCACTAAAAAAATAATTAAATTGATCAAATAAAAATAGTTATCTTTTTGGTTGCTAATCTTTACTTTTAATTTATGTTATTAACAGTCATAATTGTCTTAGGAGGACCATCAAAATCTAACATAACACACTCTTGATCGATATTATCCTGTCTGCACAATAGTTTTTGATCTAATTTATACCATTATCTGAGGTGAAAATGTGCCAATTCGTCCCTGTCTGATATTTGTCCGTCGACAAAGAGGTTAGCGATCTAATGATCACAATTGTTTGGGGTGATAGAATAACACATACGTATACGAGTACACTGCATCCCTTTTCTGACTATTGGGGTAAACTCTGCTTTCATATATATACAAGCATCCATGTATATCATATTTTCATTTTTTTTTCAAGGCATATGCCACTTTCATGTGAGACTTGTATTTATCTACTAAAATTAATGTAATTTCACNGAAAGTGAAAATAAAATTCTGTTATTTTGTTTATATCATTAACAGTTTGATATCTAATTATTAATTGAAAGAGCCACTAAAAAAATAATTAATTTGATCAAATAAAAATAGTTACCTTTTTGATTGCTAATCTTTACTTTTACTTTATGTTATTAACAGTCATAATTGTCTTAGGAGGACCATCAAAATCTAACATAACACACTCTTGATCGATATTATCCTGTCTGCACAATAGTTCTTGATCTAATTTATACCATTATCTGAGGTGAAAATGTGCCCATTCGTCCCTGTCGGATATTTGTCTGTCGACAAAGAGGTTAGCGATCTAACGATCACAATTGTCTGGGGTGATAGAATAACACATACGTATACGGGTACACTGCATCCCTTTCCTGACTATTGGGGTAAACTCTGCTTTCATATATATACAAGCATCCATGTATATCATATTTTTATTTTTTTTTCAAGGCATATGCCACTTTCATGTGAGACTTGTATTTATCTACTAAAATTAATGTAATTTCACTAGAATATAAGGTTATACAATAATCTGATAGATGCATTTTTATTGTAATTCTAAGTGTTAAGTAATATTTTGACACATATTTGGTCATGCATTTAGCTAACATAGGCATCATTACTAGAATATAAGGATTATATAATAATCTGATTTTTTTCTAAACTATACTATTATGTTTTCTTCCTTCTCTGTTCCTACACACACACAATTGGGGTTTGCGTCGTATCTTCTTCGATTTTGACTCTGCCTTCCACAAGACAACTCTCCAACATAGGTGACTCCTTGTCTCCATTTTGTTTACACATGCAAAGTGACTTGCCCTATCTGAGTCTCGCTCATCACCTATAGACAAGTAAAATTGGACATGACAACACTTCTTTCCGCTTCCCTTCTCGCTCTCATGTTCACTCTGTTTCTTCTAATTTCCCCCTTCTTAAATTCAACAACAACAACAACAAGCCTGCCTTTGTCCCACTAAGTGGGGTCGGCTACATGAATCTTTTTTCTCGTCGCGTTCTATTGGGAGTCATATTTTTATTTAATTCTAATAGATTAAGATCATTTTTTATACAATTTGCCCAAATCGTTTTAGGTCTAGCTCTGTCTTTCTTAACGTAAGTTGAATCTAAAACATCTACTCTCCTAATAGGATCATCAAATAATTGGTGTTTAATGTGACGAAATCATCTAAGACAACTCTCTTTAATATTGTCTGCAAATGGAGCTATACCTATCACATAAATATTCATTTCACATTTTGTCTTTAAGTGTCAAGCCACTCATCCGCCTACTAATAACATTCCTATCGATGCCACCATCACTTTGAACTAATCTAAAATGATCACATTTTTTAATAATTTGATTGCCCATAGTTACAACTCTGTCACGAGAGCTACTACTACTAAAATTACTTTCAATTTATTCAGTTTTAGATCTACTCAAACAAAAACCTTAGACTCCAATGTAGATCCTCATAATTCAACTTTGTTTTTTGAACTCTTTCTCTATTCTTATCCAAAAGAAGGATATCATCAATGAAAAACATACGCCAAGGTACATCCCCTTCTCCAATTTAATGAACTTATTCTCTCTTACGAAATGGTCGAAACTATTGGTCAAACCGACGCTAAACCCGTTAATGTTTCTTTTCATTTATTCTATTTATTTATTTATTTATCGGACAGTTTAATCTCCCCTCATAAAATTTCTTCTTCAAAATTCATGAACTTCATGCCAACTAATCATTATGTTGATGAAACATAAAACAATGACAAAAGTCTATTTCATATTAAGTGATACTTAAAGCATATGTTATAAATCCAATATTTGAAGTAAAATTCAACTAAGCAATTCCCAAAGATCTAGTTATAACATAGCTAACACAACACAAGATAATTAGACTAACACCAATTAGACAAATCATCCATCAAACTCTATGCATCAGTTACTTTGGCAATATGTTCTTAATGTTTCCGATGAATTAAGGAAAATACTCTTGGTCAAATTTTTTTTTTTGGTTGTTCCTTATGAGTCATAATACCAACTTCTGCCATTCTCTGTTGTCCAGGTCTAAAAGTAGTCCGTTCAAAATATCTCCGAGTTGAATCACTTCCTGAGTTAGCATTTGATGTGGATCTTTGAGCAGAATTAGGGCAATTTCTCATCTAATGTCCATACTGTCTGCATAAATAACATCCCTTAAAACTAAATAGACATTAACCACTTTCTTACTTCCCACACTTGACACATGACTCTATAGTGTTGCTGTTAGTTTGGCTAATAACTTCATCAGTTTAGGACTTTGTTTCTTCCTATTATACTCCAAGATGAACTATTGATGTTACTTCTTCCAAACTCTTCCACTTGTGTATGTCCTTATACTTACGACTTTGTAGAGAATCCCACCTAATCCTCTTCAGTAGCACTAAATAGTTTTCAATCACCTGTGGCATTAGTGGCTGCCTGATTGAATCCTTTATCCCAGATAAGAACCTATGACATTTCTCCTCAGCATTTGGAACCAATTAGGGTGCATACCTTGAAAGCATAATGAACTCTGCCTCGAGATGCTATTGGAAGATCATCTTGTACTAGTCCCACAAACTCTTTCTGCATCTATCTTCTGGCTGACAGTGGTATGAACCACTCTCTAAAGGTTGCCACATACTCCATGCACAACATTTTGTAGTTGGTTCTACCTTCAAACTTTTGCTTCTTTCCTTGCAACCATCTCTCAACTTCCCCCTCAATGTAAAAGTGACCAATTTGACCCTTTTTTTCTGGTGGACAAGACAATTCATCTATAATGTTCTCCACTCTTAATAGACAATTCTCAGCATCCATCAGACTTTCTCTTTTAGAAAAGAGGTGGTCTCATATTTTGAAATAGTTTCAAATATTTATACATTTGGTCTCCCTCACTAGAATCAACTTGAGCTTGAGAGTTTCTGATGATACGAGTCATTGCAGTTAAACCTGGGCGTTGGGCGAGCCGGGGTTAGTGTTGGCTGGGCTTAATCGGGCCTTTTGACTAGTCAAAGCGGGCTCGGGCTCGGCTTGAGCCCCATTTCTATCTAAAAAATCATAGCCAAGCACGNAGCTGACAGTGGTATGTACCACTCTCCAAAGGTTGCCACATACTCGTACAACATTTTGTAGTTGGTTCTACCTTCAAACTTCTGCATCTTTTCTTGCAACCATCTCTCAACTTCCCCCTCAATGTAAAAGTGACCAATTTGACCCTTTTTTCTGGTGGATAAGACAATTCATCTATAATGTTCTCCACTCTTAAAAGACAGTTCTCAGCATCCATCAGACTTTCTCTTTTAGAAAAGAGGTGGTCTCATATTATGAAATAGTTTCAAATATTTATACATTTGGTCTCCCTCACTAGAATCAGCTTGAGCTTGAGAGTTTCTGATGATACGAGTCATTGCAGTTAAACCTGGGCGTTGGGCATGCCGGGGTTAGCGTGGGCCGGGCTTAATCGGGCTTTTTGACTAGTCAAAGCCGGCTCGGGCTCGGCTTGAGCCCCATTTCTATCTAAAAAATCATAGCCAAGCACGCCCACTCCATAGACTTGGNTGAAGTATTTAGTTTCAGATATTTTGGATGATTGTGCTATTCTTGTTATCCTTCGGCATCCCTTCTTTTATGCCTAGTAGGTTAGAGAACTTTGTTGAAGCTAATATAATGGTTGGCTGCATTGTGATGTTTCGTCCTTTTTGAGGTCCAAGTAGATCCTGAAAGACTTTTCACGTTTCTTACATGTTTTTTCTCTTTGCTCTCATGCGCGCTTAGCTGGATATCAGTGATTCTCTTTGGGGCCTTATTTATACCCCTTAAAATATAAAAATAGAAGATATAAGAATTCCTTACGCTAAAAAAATATAAAGCGTACTTATGAAAGAGGCTTAATGAAATAAAAGGCTCACGGAAATAACTAGTGTTGTAGACCCTAAAGAAAATTGAAAAAAGGGTTTTCATACATACCATCCAATTTCAATATATTTACATTTTTAACACCCAAATTTTACTTTTTTCATTTATACCACCCAAATCTTTCATATCACACAAATATACCACCATTTAACTTTTAAAATGTGAAATACACCTTTTAATGCATAGGTAAGGTGGCATGGCATGTATGTAAAAATTGAGCATTAGGTGTTGGATATGTAAATACATATTATGTGCTATGCATTAGTCCAATTTCTGGAGTTGGTGTCTAGCTCGTTTGATTTTTCCTTTTTTTTATTTTCAATTATCTGTATGCAAAGAAGCATTAACTTCCTTTAAGCTACAGAAGGCAAGAGACCTTTATTGAAGTTTGATTAGTTGATTATTAAGGAAGCATTGTTACTTATAATTTTTAAGTATTGTTTCCGATATGATTTGTGAGTTATGAAGAAGTCAATCCATATTTAGATGAATTTGATAGAGTGGAATACGCATTTCATAGGAACTCTTTACTCTCTCTTGGTTTCCATTCAATTACCTGATTAATTGGTAGTTAAGTTTGCTGCATTTTATATTACATCAGCTATTTCTAAAAAAGTGATGGAATGATTACTCATTTGTTTATAAATTTGGGTGCCATTAGATTGGAAGAAACCTTTTGGTCCAATGCAGATTGTTACATAAAGCTCTATGTATTTATACTTGTTTAGTGCATAGCTATCACATATAAATTTTCTACGCCATTTTTTTTTTATGAATAACCTTTGATCATGCCCATATATTATGGCATATAATGTCTAGATTTATTAATTTCTCTTTTCAAAAGTTAGAGCATTGTTTCAGTGAAAATGTATTTGAAAAGCCCAAATATTTGTTTGTTGACTAATAAGTAATAACCCAGTGTATGAGATTCGTACCAATGCATGGTCGGGGAAGGGTTTGATGTACCATAGGCCTATCATTGTATTGAAGAGACGTTTCCATGACATGAATGCTTGATATTTTTGCCAGATTAGATTCAACCTAATAATTTGTAGAGGCACACTCCATTTGTATAGTTAAAAAAAGCCACAAGTATTTTGGGTGATTTCAAAATAGAATATGTTCCTTTGGTAGCATGGAATGATTTGTTTGTTTCCTTTTATTGTTATAATGTCATTGATCAATCTGTCCACTTGGCAACAATATGTTTGTTTGGTGTAGGCATGGTTTAGTTCATTCAATGCTTTCTTTGGTAGCTTTTGTCGTTGGTGGTGCAGTGAAACTTTATAGATTATATATTTGGGCAAGGTTTTGGTGTGATTGTCTCAATTTTCTATTCTTATTGGGACTATATGTTTTCTAAGAATTTAGCAATTTTTACGTGTTTGTGTGTAATATTTTATTTCCTGGACTGGCAATTTCATATGCATATGTTAACCAATTCATGGATGTGATGGGGTAAAATGTTATTGGCAGAAATTCTAGTTTGTTGATTGAACGCGGATTGACCAAATGTATTAGGTTTTTAGGAGATTGGGATTTCCACAATGTTGGCTGAAAGCGGAGAGGGCAGGGACTTATTTGCTGTAGGATTTGAAGTATCAAAGTTTGTCATTTGGCTAATTTAGTAATCTAGTTTCTCTTTTTATTCATTGCGGTATCCTTTTTGGACATTCTCATAATTCTTAAGGTGAAGTGGACCATGGTTGAAGATTGCTTTTCTGACATATTTACGCCTTTTGCAATTTAGGTGGTGATATTTGGCAAATTATATTGAGTTATTTTGTTGCATTTCCCTAATGATTAGGTTCTTCAACCTATTTACTACACAATACTAGAGATGCAGAAAGATTCTTTCTGCATTATGGATAAGAAATAGCATTCATTAGGAATATTTTTTTTAGATAGTCCTACATCTTAATTATATTTAGTTTACTTAGAGAAAATATGTCATTAACAATATAAATTTTTNAAAAAGATGGTGGGATAATTATTTAACTCAAGAACAAAGAGAAGAATTTCTAAGTCCCACAATGATAGGAAATCCTAATCAAAAAAATACTGATGCTGTTTATAAATTAATTATTAATATTTTACAACATTTTACCAGTATAGTATCCGATAATGGAGAGCAAATTCGTTCTCTTTTACAAAAATTAAGATGTCCAACGCTGACACATTTTCGTTGGTATAAAGATGTCTTTTTAATTAGAGTAATGTCTCTACCAGACGCGAATAGTACGCACTGGAAGCAAAAATTTATTGAAGGATTACCTAATCTTTTTGCTGATAAAGTAAAAAGACAATTACAAGATATTAATATTAAACGCATTCCATATGAAAATCTGACATATGGACAACTAATAAATACTTGTGTACAAGAAGGATTAGCCTTATGTACAGATCTTAAATTAAGATATCAAATTAAAAAAGAAAGATTAACAGAAAGAAAACAATTAGGCGCTTTCTGTGAACAATTTGCTTATGATATTCCAAAATTTCCGAAAGAAAAGGAAAAATCTTTTCGCAAAAAGAAAAAATATCATAAGCACTCTGAAAAATATTATTCAGAGAAAAGACCAAAGATTTCTCATAAGAAAAATAAAAATAGAGAAATCAGAGAAATAAAATGCTACAAATGTGGCAAAACTGGTCACTATGCAAATAAATGTATAGTAAAAAAGAAAATAAATGAGCTTAATATTGATGAAAATATTAAGCATTCTATTTTCAAAATTATATTAAATTCATCTCCTGAAAATTCGGAGACGTCTGACAATTCAGACGAAATTGAGGACAATTCCTCTTATTCATCAGAGTTTGATGAAAATAATTGTACGGAATCTGAGTGCAAATGTAAAAATGAAAATTATTACAAATCTATAGTCAAAATGAACGGCTTATTTACTTTATCTTCTTTAATGAAAGAAGAAATACTTAAAATTGCATCTCAAATCGAGGATGAAAAGATTAGAAATAAAATGCTTAAAATAATAATTGAATCCAAAGGAGAATCCTCCTCTTCTAATACCATTCCTTTTCAAGGATATTCAATGAAAGAAGCTCTAAATAAAGCTTTAATTTTAAATACTGATAGTAGACCCACTACTATAAATGATTTAAAAAATGAAGTTAATATTTTAAAATCTGAGATAAATATTTTTCGAAAAAATCAAGAAAAAATAAATACTAGATTATTAAAATTAGAATTAAATAATACAACTACTGAAATATCAGTAGAAGAAGATAATAATTTAGAACAATCTTTTTTAAATTCCTTACAAAAGGCTATTATGCACAAATGGTTTATAACTATTACTTTAAATATAAATCGAGAATATACTTTATCAAATCTTACTGCTCTTGTTGATAGTGGAGCAGATATGAATTGTATTCAGGAAGGAATAATACCTTCTAAATATTTTGAGAAAACTACGCAGCAGCTAACCTCTGCGTCTGGAAATAAGATGGAAATTAAATATAAAATTTCTTCTGCTAATATTTGCAAAAATGATATTTGTATCAATACTCCTTTCCTATTAGTTAAAAATTTAACTCAACATATTATTTTGGGAACTCCATTTCTTTATAAAATTATGCCAATTAATAAAATAGATAATACTGGCATATATTTTAATAAATTTGGAAAAACCATTATTTTTGAATTTATTACAAATCCTACAGAAATTATTTTGAATGAAATAAATAAATTTAATTTAAAACAAAATCAAATTAATTTCTTAAAAGAAGAAATCACTTTATTATCTATAGAAGAAAAATTGAATAATAATTCAATAAAAGAAAAAATTTCTACTTTACATAAACATATGTTAAAGGAAATTTGTGGCGATAATCCAGCTGCGTTTTGGGATAGAAAAAAGCACTGTATTGCTTTACCATATATTGATAATTTTAATGAAAGAAATATAAAGACAAAGGCAAGACCTTGTCAAATGAATCAAGAATATTTAAAAATTTGCAAAGAAGAAATTAATGAACTCCTTAATAAGAAATTAATTAGAAAATCTAGTTCACCATGGAGTTGTACTGCATTCTATGTTATGAATAATGCAGAAAAAGAAAGGAATAAACCTAGATTAGTTATTAATTATAAACCTTTAAATGAAGTTTTAAAATGGATTCGTTATCCCATACCAAATAAAAGAGACTTACTTAATCGCTTAAGTAAATCCTTAATATTTTCAAAATTTGATTTAAAATCTGGATACTGGCAATTTCAAATACTGGAATCTGACAGATATAAAACGGCTTTTACGGTTCCGTTTGGTCATTATGAATGGAATGTTATGCCGTTTGGCTTAAAAAATGCTCCTTCTGAATTTCAGAAAATTATGAATGAAATCTTCAATCCATATTCTGATTATATATTGGTTTATATTGATGATGTACTTGTTTTTTCTAAATCAATAGAAGAACATTTTAAACATCTACAGACTTTTCAATGGCTTGCCAAAAATAATGGGCTTGTAATCTCTGCGCCCAAAATCAAATTATTTCAAACCGAAATAAGGTTTTTAGGACATAATATTGTCCGGAATACAATTATTCCAATTGAAAGAAGCATTGAATTTGCTTCTAAATTTCCAGATGAAATCATTGATATTCGACAATTACAAAGATTTCTTGGTTCGCTCAATTATGTAGCAGACTATTACAAAAATCTTGCTTTAGATGCTGCTATTCTTTATAATAGATTAAAGAAACAACATAATTCATGGACAGAAAATCATACTAAAGCTGTCCAATTAATTAAGCAAAAGGTAAAAATGTTACCTTGTTTACATATAGCAGATCCGTCTCTCCCAAAAATTGTAGAGACAGATGCCTCTAATATTGGCTATGGAGGTATCTTAAAGCAAAAAGCTTTTAATAAAGAACAATTAGTTCGCTTTACATCTGGTAAGTGGAATGCCACTCAAGAAAAATATTCAACCATCAAAAAGGAAATGCTTTCGGTAGTCAAATGCATTACCAAATTTCAAGATGATTTATTAAATCAAAAATTCTTATTAAGAATTGATTGCAGTTCAATTAAATATATACTGCAAAGAGACGTAAAAAATCTTGTCTCTAAACAAATCTTTGCCAATTGGCAAGCTCAACTATCCTGTTTTGAATTTGACATAGAATATATTGCAGGTAATACTAATTCTTTACCTGACTTCCTCACTCGTGAATTTTTGCAGGGAGAAAGACAAGGAGGGGTGGATCACCCCTCATCAAAGGGTTAGAATGACACCCCAACGGGGTGCATTCACCTTTAGAGGGGGGAGAGGTAGGGGCTAACCTAATGTGGCTCCACGAAAATTTATTGATTTACAACAATATCTATATGGTAGCCCAATAGCTTCCACATCAGAAACTAAATCTCCTCAGTCTCAGGAATTGCAAATCCAAGAAGTCACAGAATTTGTGCAAAAAACAATGAAAGAAAAAATCCTCGAAATCAATTTAGAGGATTATGAAATTAATGATCCTTGGAAAATACAAGAAAGGTATTTAGGCACAATTGCCTATACTCAAGATAGTCTTGATCGAGAATCATATGAGGCAATCCTCATTTCATTACAATGTGTTGAAATTCAACATAATTATAATGAACCAAATAAATCTATTGCATATAGCAAGGCGACAATAAATCGCATTTTGCATCAAAGAGATTGGGGTTTAACTCCTTTCCAGACTAAACAGGTTGAGTTTATTCATCCTGTAAGTAATCAGAAAAAATCATTTCTTTTTAATTACTGGACCTATGTCCAAGCTATGAATCGAGCTTTCTTGCTTATTAATCCAAAGCATAAACACTCTTGGCTTTTTGTGTTAATGCCTGAAATCTTGAATAAAGAAATACCAAATTGGTTTTTGGAATGGTGGGAAAAATTCGGAGCCACCAATGAAATTCTTCCAGAACCCATCAATGATCTCTATCCAATGTGGGTTAACTCTTCTCCTCAGCTCGGCAAAATAAAAAATGAAATTCTAGCCGATGGAATGTGTGAATTATTATTCTTCTGTCAAGCACAAATTCCATGGATCTTTGCTTGGAACCTATGTCATCAACAAGACAAAATAAATGTCAAAGGATTATGGCGGACCTTCTTCATCAAATGGTGGTCACAAATCGTTGTTGATGATAAAATAATTCAAATTAATAAAGTCATTAATTCTAATGTCGAAAATAATCGAGAACAGAGATTTCAAGAATTTTCACTTAAGGAAATTCATGATCAAATTAAAAGGAAATTTCCTAGAGAATCTCCGGATCAGATCAAACAAAGAATACAAGAGCTTTATCAGAAGCAGATGAAAGAATTATTTGAAGCAGAAGACGACATGCCAGTCTCCAATCAAGGGTCAGATGACGAAGAAAATTGGGAACGAATGGTCACCCACCTCGGCTCAAATTAATTACAGTGGACCTCCACTGAGGTCATGTCAGAAGAAATTATGGGTAATAATGACAATGGTTGAAATAGTATCAGTTGGTGGAATGACGATTGTAATAATTATGGTAGGTGTAATAGTATTTGAGAATAATTTCCTACTTTATGTCACATCCAACGGATGTGTTATCTTTTGTTAAACTCTATTGTATTAAGTATGGAGTCCGCCCTTTATTATAAATAAGGGCTTTGTTTTCCTTGTTGTGTGTGCAAGTTTTCCTTCGAGTCTTTCATTGTAATAAAGAAGCGTCTGTTTGGTGTGCTCTTCCAGTATTGTGCTCTGTAAGTTTGTATTGTTTTTAATTACTGTTTTTAATATATATTTCTGTTTATTATATCCTGGTTAAAATTGGTATCAGTTAAAAGTATTAAAATTGGTATCAGTTAAAATTTATATATTTTCTTGTTTTTAATAAAGTAGTATTTTTAAAAAAAATTCATTGACTAAAAAACGCCAAAAAATTGTAATCAATTAAAAGTATTAATTAAAAAAATAGAATAAAATTGATTAAATTAGATTCAAATGATGTTTAAATATAAATAATAATTTTTAAATCTTGTCACAATCACTAGCATCTTATGACTACGTGATTAGAGTCGTCAAAATGACACCTTGTTCATATTCAGCTCGTGTTCAGCTCGCTAAGCAAACTAGGCGAACACGAACACAATTTTTTAGCTCCAAATACTCGTGTTCGGCTCATTTACACCCCTAAGTGCCAAAACTCACCCAAGAAATAACAAAAAAAAATCAAAAGACAACATAGTATTTTTAGTTTATTTTGGTATTATTTAGGTGGGTCTGATACAACACACATGATAGTATATTACTGAGAGTTCGTACATAGAGTTACTTCCAGAGTCCGGATAGAAAATTTCCCCAAAATTAGATGATTTAAAGCGCGCCATGTACATAAAACCATTATAAATTTTAGTTCAATTTTTTATGTTTTATGTATAAAAACCTAAATTCATATTTTATTATTGGAATTAAGGGTCAAATTTTTTCGTTAA
>JXCR01139439.1:188375-223299 GCA_002079205.1 Phalaenopsis hybrid cultivar
TTTACTTAGAGAAAATATGTCATTAACAATATAAATTTTTTTCATGCAAGGAAGATTCACTATAGAGGCGACTCTTGTTCTAAGTCTATTAA
This sequence comes from Phalaenopsis hybrid cultivar, assembly GCA_002079205.1. Taxonomy (NCBI): domain Eukaryota; kingdom Viridiplantae; phylum Streptophyta; class Magnoliopsida; order Asparagales; family Orchidaceae; genus Phalaenopsis; species Phalaenopsis hybrid cultivar. The sequence goes on from JXCR01139439.1 coordinate 188,468, forward strand.
AGAAAAAAATACACAAAATAGAAAAAATCATGTATACAATACTTTCTGTTATTGAGAAGACATGTGATTGAGTACCACTGAATTTAATTTGGTGTTCGTGGGGAAAAAAAATTGTTTGTCAAAGGTTTTCTATACCTAAAAATGACACGAATGATGGAGCAATATAGCATGGATTATAGTTGATAGTACTTGTAGATTCACTAATGTGTTTGTAATCACATGAGGATTACATTATGTACTACATTTAGTTTGACTTTTATACTGGTTATGTATAGGCGTATAAAGGGTAGTCAATTTGAGTTTCTATAGCATATGCTATTTGGAGATGATTTAGTTCTATAAATGAGACCTCTACTATAACAAATGGAAAGTTAGAACTAGGAAGAAAATAGGACTTAGAATTAAGTCTCGACTCTTGCCATATTTTCTACAATTTTAGTGGTTGTAAAATTTATTCCTATGAGTCAACTGGAAAAAGGGTAATGACTGCTTAGGCATAACAAATTTAAGTATGTTGAATCCATTTTGTACAAAAATGATGAATACCCTGTATAGGTAATTCTAAGTAGTTTAAATTGTTATGTGTCTTGAGCATAATATGGATAGGATAAGCTTATTAAGGGCCCATTTGGGGCAGCTTATAAGTGCGGCGACGTTTTGAAAACGCCGCCTTAGTGTTTATTTCGCGCGTTTGAGGGGCGTTTTTTCAAACCGTGTTTTCTAATTTCTACTACACGCGGACCACGGGTATACCCCCGCGATCCGCGTTCGGCCTATCCCTGTTTACTCCCTTGCCCTCGTGACTTCGCCCTACGTTTCTCCTCTACCGAAAGCCGAAAGCCGCCCCTCTCGTCTCCTCTCTCCGATCCTCTCTCCTCTCTCCTCTCTCCTCTCTCCGATCCTCCCTCTCGTCTCCCCTCTTCGATCCTCCCTCCGTATCCTCTGTCATGGAGCCTCCGAAAGCGAAAGCTGGGGCAGTGGGTGATTTTGGCGAAGTGTTTGCAACCAATTCTACAGAAATAAAAAAGGAGTCTCTTGAAGAGATACGAGCNTGTGGGGAAAACAAAATTGTTTGTCAAAGGTTTTCTATACCTAAAAATGACATGAATGATGGAGCAATATAGCATGGATTATAGTTGATAGTACTTGTAGATTCACTAATGTGTTTGTAATCACATGAGGATTACATTATGTACTACATTTAGTTTGACTTTTATACTGGTTATGTATACGCATATAAAGGATAGTCAATTTGAGTTTCTATAGTATATACTATTTGCAGATGATTTAGTTCTATAAATGAGACCTCTACTATAACAAATGGAAAGTTAGAACTAGGAAGAAAATAGGACTTAGAATTAAGTCTCGACTCTTGCCATATTTTCTACAATTTTAGTGGTTGTAAAATTTATTCCTATGAGTCAACTGGAAAAAGAGTAATGACTGCTTAGGCATAACAAGTTTAAGTATGTTGAATCCATTTTGTACAAAAATGATGAATACCTTGTATAGGTAATTCTAAGTAGTTTAAATTGTTATGCGTCTTGAGCATAATATGGATAAGATAAGCTTATTAAGGGTTCGGTTGGGGCAGCTTATAAGCGCGGCGGCGTTTTCAAAACGCCGCCTTAGTGTTTGTTTCGTGCGTTTGAGGGGCGTTTTTCCAAACCATGTTTTCTAATTTCTACTACACGCAGACCGCGGGTATACCCCTGCGATCCGCGTTCGGCCTCTACCTGTTTACTCCATTGCCCTCGTGACTTCGCCCTACGTTTCTCCTCTACCGAAAGCCGAAAGGCGCCCCTCTCGTCTCCTCTCTCCGATTCCCTCCGCTCCTCTCTCCTCTCTCCATTCCTCCCTCTCGTTTCCTCTCTCCGATCCTCCCTCCGCTCCTCTCTCCTCTCTCCGATCCTCCCTCTCGTCTCCTTTCTTTGATCCTCCCTCTGTATCCTCTGTCATGTAGCCTCCGAAAGCTGGGGGAGTGGGTGATTTTGGCAAAGTGTTTGCAACCAATTCTACAGAAATAAAAAAGGAGTCTCTTGAAGAGATACGAGCAAGACAAAGGTAATTACTTCTTCAATTTGTTCTGGTTCTGAGTGATCCTCCTTCTGAATTACATTCTCCTTCATTAGGCTTTCTAGTTAGGATGGTTCTTGCTGTGATGTGTGCCATAAGTGAAAAAGGAAGGAGCTGCGTTGGCGATAAATAAATTGTTGGCAGTCAAGTTGATTTTTGTAAAAATTATAATATTTAGGTAACTAATCGAGAAACTTAGGAAAGCTAGTATGAAAAATGATTTGGTGAGAGTGTCTATAGGAGTGGCAGCATTCAAGATAAGGTAGTGAAAAATAAATTTAGATGGCTTGTGCTTGTCCAATGGAGGAAAGATGCACCAATAAGCTGATTAAATGAATTTAATGTAAAAAGATTATGAAGAAAACAAGGATCATGTAACATGGATAGAACTTCTATATAAATATTTTAGTAAATTGATTTAACAACTCGATTTGAGTTGAACAAAAGTGGATAGAGAATGATGATTTAAAAAAGGGGGTCCCAAATAATTGGATAATATTAACAATGTTTTTGATGATGATAGCATATACACATAAGATTTTTCATGATTTCTAATACATAAAAATAACAATAATATCAAAATAATAAGATAAACAATGTTATAATAGCAACATAGTTAATGCTGTAAAATATTAGTGAAAAGCCACTCGTTTACATTTTTTGAAAAAATTCAAGAAATAATTGTAATGAAGTAAATGAAGGGCAGAATAATGAGGCATTTTAAGGAGAAATCATGTTTTTTATTATGTAATTTAAAGTAAAAATCTTAAATACGTAAGGAAATTACGAATAACATAAAAAGAGAGGATTGAAGCTGATAGATTGAAATCATGCACTAGCTTTCCATCATTTAACTTATATTTCACATCACATGTTAGATATCATGGAAAACTAAGAGTTGATTTAAAAATATTGATAGGGGGTAAAAATGGCATAGTTTACGTTCTTGGTGGTTTAGCAAGGTTGCTAGCAATTAATTGGAATAAATTAATTTTTTTTAAATGTAGGCACATCATACATAAATAGGTCATAGCCTTGCGCAGTGCTAAGTATGTAATTAACGTTGAATTATATTAAAATGGTAGAAAATATCTTGATAGTGTAACGATAAAATNAATCATACATAAATAGGTCACAACCTTGCGCACCTAAGTTGCTCTGATGCTAAGTATGTAATTAACGTTGAATTATGTTAAAATGGTAGAAAATATCTTGATAGGATAAAATGAAGCAGCAAAAGGACCAAATTTTTGTTCCCGTACTTAATGAATAGGAGTCAATTGTAAGAACTTGGGGGGAAGTGAAGATTNCGATAAAATGAAGCAGCATAAGGACCAAATTTTTGTTCCCGTACTTAATGAATAGGAGTCAATTGTAAGAACTTGGGGGGAAGTGAAGATTAGCATAAAAAGAGGAGGATTTAATCTTATAGATTAAAACCTTTAGAGCTAATCTTTTTTAAAAAGCTAATTAAGAATTTCAATGCTAAAAGATTAAAGCAAAGCGATGCTTTTGTTAAACTAGTGTTTTCATGATTTGTATATATATATATATATATATATATATATATATATATATATATATATATATATATATATATATATNCTATATGCAGACCTATAAGCCCACAAAGCATAGGCATGTTTGACTGACCAATGCATTTTTGTTGGATTCAAAAAAATTTTCATAATATTTTTAATCTCTCGATTTGATAATTCAGCCAAACCACATGTCTTAGGACGATAAGCAATATCAATCCTATGATTTGTATGACATTTTTTTAATAACTTTTCCATAATCACATTTCTGAAATGACTTCCCCCATTAGTAATGATAACTTTCGGCATCCTAAATCTACAAAATATGTTCATTTTTAACAATTTTGCAACACGTTGAGCATCACATCGAGGTAAAACAACAGCCTCTATCCATTTGGACACATAGTTCACTGCTAACAGAATATATAAATTCCTGAAAGATGCTATAAATAGTCCCATAAAATCTAATTCCCAAACATCAAATATTTCAACTTCTAGCATATAATTGAGGGGCATCTCATTTCTTCTTAGATATTGCCTACACTTTGACATCTATCATAAGTTTTGATATAAACATTAACATCTCTAAAAATTGTAGGCCAATAGTTGACATCTATCACAAGTTTTTATATAAGCATTAACATCTCTAAAAATTGTAGGCCAATTTTAACTTACTTCTAGCATATAATTGAGGGGCATCTCATTTCTTCTAGAAATATTGCCTACTCTTTGACAGTCTAGCATATAATTGAGGGGCATCTCATTTCTTCTAAAAATATTGCCTACTCTTTGACATCTTATCACAAGGTTTGATATAAGCATTTAACATCTCTAAAAGTATTGCCTACTCTTTGACATCTATCACAAGTTTTGATATAAGCATTAACATCTCTAAAAATTTTGTAGGCCATAAAATCCAAAATTATAGAATTTTTTTTGTTGTTTTATCAACACAAAAATGCCCCAAAAAATCAAAATTATGACATTTTTGGATAATTTCATGAGTTTCTTCTAACGGTACACATCTTCGAATGATCAGATCCTTTCCTTGTTTATATAAATATGGGTCATCCCAAAAATAAGTCTTAGCTTCAAAAATAAATTTCCTCATTTGTTGGTATGTCATTCCATAGGGTTTAAGATCAATACCAACATAGTTCATAATATCGGCATACCACGGAACACGCCACTCAGTTACAGTGAACAATTTTTCATCTGGAAAATGTTCATTAATTTCTTTTTAAAAACAGTGTGGTTTTTCTAATTCAAACTTGGAGAAATGATCAGCAATTTGATTTTCAGTTCCCTTCTGATCTACTTTTTCAAAATCAAATTATTGTAAAAGAAGAATTTATCTTATATGTCTCGGTTTAGTATCCTTTTTTTTCATTATGTACTTAATAGCAGAATGATCTATATGCACTATACAATGAGTTCCAATCAAATATGATCTAAATTTATCAAANCTTAAGCTTCCTGGAACTAGTAAACTATTTGTCCCTAATTGTTCATGAATATAGGCCTTATGTCCCTCATTCTCTTTGGTTTGAGTTTATGTTAAGTACTATTTACATTGGAGATGGGTGGCTCTGTTCATATTTTAATTGAGCATAGGTTTCATGTGGAGTTAATGCAATCATTGAGTATTGTTTGATCCAGAGAAATTATTTTCGCATCTACTTGATTGGATTTAATTTAATTTAAATTAATTTGTATATTGTTGTTTGTTTTCAAGGTGGTTAAAATATAGGGTGCATATTATCAGATTCTCTTGGTATTATTAGGGATGGAGTGTGTTGTTAGTAATATGTATCTTTAGAGTTGTAATTATTGATGTATTAATAATGTGTATTTGCTTAATTATTGTTGGGCTTGCTTTTTTACTTGAATCAGTTTCAGCTATATCAATAGTAATAAAGATTAGGAGTGTACCTTTACAAAGAAAAAAGGTAAAAGACTTATGAAATGTAATACTACCGTCGCAAATATCTTCACTGTGCGTGACCGAAATGGTTTTTTTTCTCATAAAGCTGCAAAACAGTTATTCTCAAACTGCAGTAACCAAACAACTAAATAACTTATTCAGTTCAGGGGCAAACTAGTCATTTATCCACAAACAACTGCAAATCAGCTGTTTTCCAAAAACACAAATCAAACAGCCAGCCAGCTTATCTAGATCAGTTGCTCCTCAGCAGATTATCAGGATAAACTGCTTATCAACATAAGCTGGATAAGCTGCAGTTGCCCCAAACAGACCCTAAAACTTGAATGGTTAGTTTTTTAAAAGTCCAATTTGTAGGATGTCCAATATAGATTTGCGTTGGTGATAAATAAATTGTTGGCAGTCAAGTTGATTGTTGTAAAAATTATAATATTTAGGTAACTAATCGAGAAACTTAGGAAAGCTAGTATGAAAATGATTTGGTGAGAGTGTCTATAGGAGTAGCATCATTCAAGATAAGGTAGTGAAAAATAAATTTAGATGGCTTGTGCCTGTCCAATGGAGGAAAGATGCGCCAATAAGCTGATTAAATGAATTTAATGTAAAAAGATTATGAAGAAAACAAGGATCATGTAACATGGATAGAACTTCTATATAAATATTTTAGTAAATTGATTTAACAACTCGATTTGAGTTGAACAAAAGTGGATAGAGAATGATGATTTAAAAAAAGGTGGTCTCAAATAATTGGATAATATTAACAATATTTTTGATGATGATAGCATATACACATAAAATGTTTCATGATTTCTAATACATAAGAATAATAATAATATCAAAATAATAAGATAAACAATGTTATAATAGCAACATAGTTAATGCTGTAAAATATTAGTGAAAAGCCATTCGTTTAATAATTGTAATGAAGTAAATGAAGGGCAAAATAATGAGGCATTTTAAGGAGAAACCATGTTTTTTATTATGTAATTTAAAGTAAAAATCTTAAATACGTAAGGAAATAACGAATAACATAAAAAGAGAGGATTGAAGCTGATAGATTGAAATCATGCACTAGCTTTCCATCATTTAACTTATATTTCACATCACATGTTAGATATCATGGAAAACTAAGAGTTGATTTAAAAATATTGATAGGGGGTAAAAATGGCATAGTTTAGGTGCTTGGTGGTTTAGCAAGGTTGCTAGCAATCAATTGGAATGAATTAATTTTTTTTAAATGTAGGCACATCATACATAAATAGGTCACAACCTTGCGCACCTAAGTTGCCCTGGTGCTAAGTATGTAATTAACGTTGAATTATATTAAAATGGTAGAAAATATCTTGATAGTGTAAGGATAAAATGAAGCAACATAAGGACCAAATTTTTGTTCTCGTACTTAATGAATAGGAGTCAATTGTAAGAACTTGGGGGGAAGTGAAGATTAGCATAAAAAGAGGAGGATTTAATCTTATAGATTAAAACCTTTAGAGCAAATCTTTTTTAAAAAGCTAATTAAGAATTTCAATGTTAAAAGATTAAAGCAAAGCGATGCTTTTGTTAAACTAGTGTTTTCATAATATGCACAAAATTGAGTGAGACTAAAGAACAAGATACGACGGGAATATGAAGCAAGAGAGAGTGTGGAGACACATACATAATTTTTGAATATTCACGAGTTTGAGCAATTGACTAAATATTGAGATGCAAGGGAAATGCAATGCGAGATAGAATGTGAAGACTATGCATCAAGAAGAATTTTCAAGAAGTTTGTTAGTGAAGAAGCTATTAGCATTAGCAACGAGAATTTGTATGAGGATTATGAGAAAGCTAGTGGGTGAGAGTGTGTATATAGAAGAACAACCAATAAGTAACTATCTCCAGTAAGATAGAATCGAGAACGAATTAGTAACAAAATGATTACGCGATATAGTGAAGAGAAGCAAGAATTTTGATGTAGTCGTTGTGATTAATTTTATTTTAAGCTGGAAGAAACTAAGAAACAACTAGCTCCAGTGGGAGAGAACATAGCACCAATTAGTAACAACTCAATGAATATTGAAGACACATACATAATTCTTGAATATTCATGAGTTTGAGCAATTGACTAAAGATTGAGATGCAAGGGAAATGCGATGCGAGATAGAATGTGAAGACTATGCATCAAGAAGAATTTTCAAGAAGTTCGTTAGTGAAGAAGCTATTAGCATTAGCAACGAGAATTTGTATAAGGATTATGAGAAAGCTAGTGGGTGAGAGTGTGTATATAGAAGAACAACCAATAAGTAACTATCTCCAGTAAGATAGAGTCGAGAACGAATTAGTAACAAAATGATTACACGATATAGTGAAGAGAAGCAAGGATTTTGATGTAGTCGTTTGATTAATTTTATTTTAAGCTGGAACAAACTAAGAAACAATTAGCTCCAGTGGGAGAGAACATAGCACCAATTAGTAACAACTCAATGACTACTGAAAACAATGATAAGTAAACTTTCATGTATTGTGATTGCGTAGATGTTGGAGCAAACCATGAAATTAAGAATCATGATTTTATTTCGAGCTAGGGCCAAGCACACAATGTTATGATGTGGTGTGAAACATGCTTTGTTAAGGCTTGCACTTAACATGCAAACAATGTACACTGCCAATGCCTCGCTTCATTTTGCTCTTAAATCATGCTTTGAAGCCCATTTTATTAACATCAATTGGAGGTGCCCAACACTTGACAAGTGGCAATCTTATGTTATATAGTAACACAGAAAGATATAGATGATCTAAACCATTTGATATCGTGTAAAAGAGAATTCACTTTACATAGTTTTCCAGCCATGATGTTACCAATGAGCTGATAATGCTGATTGGGGCTTTCCAACACTCTACATATGTTACAGATCTGGTGTTAGATTATAGTAAAGATAGAGGGAAATAATATAAAGAAATTGATGGTGAGTAAAAGAATGTTCACGTTATTTACCCAATTAGCACGGATTCCACCAGTAAGCTGTAAGGACTCGTGTTGTTAAATGAGGCACAACATACTTGTATGGTATGCAATTGTCTCTTCTTTGGATTTTCATATGTGATTGGGAATGATTATTTACTAATAATGTGAACACAAAATGCATAAATCAATATAAAAAAATTTCCACGAGCTGCATATTTTTTTATTGGATTATTTTGGAGCTATATGTATACAAAAAATAAAGAAAATTCTTTGAAGAAGTTGTAGATGTTTAATTCATTCAAACACTTGAAACATGGTTGCTTTCTACTTTCATAATTGCAAATTAAAGTTTTAACAGGTTTAATTTTCACGTAATGCTACTCTTTGGCAGTCTTTATAGCCCGTTTGGAGGTTCTATTGCAAGCAACCAATTATGTTACTGCCTGGTACAAAATTATGTTTCTAAGCAGTAATGCCTCTTTTTACCATTTTCCATCATGCAAAAAGCATTAGAGTTCTGTTGTTGTTTTATTAATATGCGATAGTGCTGTGTGTGATGGAATAACGTCTATTTTTTTATCAACTGTTGGTGTTTTCCTTGTTTCATTGATTGAGCATCGAGACATTTATTTTGATGCAATTCACTATATTGTTTAAAGAATCATATCGTACACTCATAGTTAATAAAAAAATGATTATTTCTACATCTTAAATTTTTAGAATCTATGATGAATGAAGAATTCCATCTTGCTATACAAATTTCACCATTAGATTCCCTCTATTTACTTAATGGCATCATTCAATTTTTGATGTATTAGAGATCATTAAAAGTTTATATTGTTTCATCGAAGGCGGGACAGTTTTGTTATTTAAGATAATAGTTTTTTAAGGAGGTAGGTGGTTCATAGGCCTCAACATTTTTTTTGCATGTTAATCTCATTTAGTTTGCAGGATTTTTATTTAGATTACAATTATCTTTGTTAGAGGTGAGTTGAATTATCATAGGGCTTGTAGTAGCCATGCTTGTTTAAAATGATAACAAATTGATACAAGATACAGTGAAGCACCACTCGAGCCCCTTGCTCAAAGGCATTATTTGGGGAGCTTTCTTATTCAAATATGTTCATATTCATTTGATGCTCCTCACGCCGAGCTCCTTGTTCAGCATGTATGGTGAGACACCACCTGAGCCCCTTGTTCGAATGAAAGATGGTCACATTCTACTTTCATTTGAACTCATGGATCAAGAATTCAAACTTGACTATCAGGTTAAGGCTTGCTCATTTTGTTTTTTTTTATATTGAGTTTGACCGAGCTTTAACATGATTAAGTTTAAAATCTTGCTCTGATTTTTTTTGGTAGTTTTATTATCAATTTTGATCTATAAATAAGTTTTAATTGAATTTAAATAAGTATTTGGGATCATAATGATTTAAACATATTGCTTGATTACTAAGCATGAATGTAGTCATTGTTTTTCATCAAATTTACCCTTAGTACTATTTCCAATATTTTATGAATTTAAATGCTATTAAAGATAAAATTAAAAATTTAAATATATTCATCTATTTATTAGCTCTATATTTTCATCATTGGCTGCTAAAAATTTGTAATTTTTNTTTATAACAAATTGATATAAGATACAGTGAAACACCACTTGAGCCCCTTGTTCGAAGGCATTATTTGGGCAGTTTTCTTATTCAAATTTGTTCATATTCATTTGATGCTCCTCACGCCGAGCTCCTTGTTCAGCATGTATGGTGAGACACCACCTGAGCCCCTTGTTCGAATGAAAGATGGTCACATTCTACTTTCATTTGAACTCATGGATCAAGAATTCAAACTTGACTATCAGGTTCAGGCTTGCTCATTTTGTTTTTTTTGTATTGAGTTTGACTGAGCTTTAACATGATTAAGTTTAAAATCTTGCTCAAATTTATTTTTTTTGGTAGTTTTATTATCAATTTTGATCTATAAATAAGTTTTAATTGAGTTTAAATTAGTATTTGGGGTCATAATGATTTAAACATATTACTTGATTACTAATCATGAATGTAGTCATTGTTTTTCATCAAATTTAACCTTAGTACTATTTCCAATATTTTATGAATTTAAATGCTATTAAAGATAAAATCCAAAATTTAAATATATTCATCTATTTATTAGCTCTATATGTTCATCATTGGCCGCTAAAAATTTGTAATTTTTGAAATACATAGGTGTGAATAGGAGAAATGATCTAGTTAGATGGACGAATGATATGGTCAAAGTTTTCTCAAGGGGTTTACTAAAGAGAAGGGGAAGATTGAAAGAACAAGCCTTCATTCTGGTTTACTCTGCCAATGAAGTGACTTTAGTCCTATAGAAATGATTTAGAGAAAAATGGAGAAGATTTGAGTGAAAAGAGAGAAAAACACAATAATTTAAAATGCAATATGTTTGACTTAAGTTATTTGGGAGGGAGGGAGCATTTAAAATATTCTTAGACATAATTGAACTGTCAGGGAGGAAACAAGGTCTTTATAAGCCTCTTAATTTTTTTTATTTTTAATATTGGGGTAAATTTAGTTACTCAACAAGCACAAGGTTTTTTTTGAAGGAGGGGGTTATTTATAGAAAGCTTATTGGTTGAGTTGGCACTAAAGTGGTGTCTCTCTGGAGCATTATGATTGATGTGGTTGGGCAATATGGAGGGATGAGATTGCCACTCTTTGGAATGTGGGTTGCATTAATACTTACATTTTGAGGTACAAAAATGAGATCGTATGACATGAGTCGAGATTAAAGATGATCAGACAACTAATGGATGATTAGATGGAGATAGACAATAATTGAGTTTAGAGTAACGTGAAAGCATTGGTGGGGTTGACTACTTGTCTTGGAGGTTTGGTAGGGATCATTATTATGTGGCATGATATCTTTTGACATCACATTTACTTCGTACAAGAAGTGGTCAAATGACAACATTTAACTTGTTGAACTATGACATGTTAGAGGCTAAAAGTAGCTAAACTTTTAGAGCCCAAGTATGAATTTAGTGGGAATATATAGGAGCAAATAGTGTAGGCGAGAATGAGAAAGGCCAGTCTTATATTGATTGATAAAGCCGGGCTAACACAATATTGCAAGTTGGGCTGTTTTCCTTAGATTTGGTTGGAAGAGGGTTAAGAGATGACTGCACTTCTATGGGACAATCATGATAACGAGTTGACCATAACTTAAATCCAAATTGGTCATGATATTAGGCTGACNCACAAAATGCATAAATCAATATAAAAAAACTGCCACGAGCAGCATATTTTTTTATTGGATTATTTTGGAGCTATATGTATACAAAAAATAAGGAAGATTCTTTGAAGAAGTTGTAGATGTTTCATTCATTCAAACACTTGAAACATGGTTGCTTTCTACTTTCATAATTGCAAATTAAAGTTTTAGAAGGTTTAATTTTCACGTAATGCTACTCTTTGGCAGTCTTCATAGCCCGTTTGGTGGTTCTATTGCAAGCAACCAATTATGTTACTGCCTGGTACAAAATTATGTTTCTAAGCAGTAATGCCTCTTTTTACCATTTTCCATCATGCAAAAAGGATTAGAGTTCTGTTGTTGTTTTATTAATATGCTATAGTGCTGTGTGTGATGGAATAACGTCTATTTTTTTATCAACTGTTGGTGTTTTCCCCGTTTCATTGATTGAGCATCTAGACATTTATTTTGATGCAATTCACTATATTGTTTAAAGGATCATATCGTACACTCATAGTTAGTAAAAAAATGATTATTTCTACATCTTAAATTTTTAGAATCTATGATGAATGAAGAATTCCATCTTGCTATACNGTTGATTGTTGTTTGTCTTTCCATCCCATTTTTTGAATTTTTTGTCATGTTCTCTTTAGATATGATGATTTTATGCTATCCAAATATGAAGGACCAATTTTGATTTATCAGCAGACCCTTCAAGGAATATGTGGAGGTAAAGAAGCTCTTGCTTTGTTAAAGTTCTTCCTACTCCATATTATGAGTTATTTATTATGTTTGCCACCTGACTTTGATGTGCCTCCTGCATCTTTGGCACAAATTGATCTCATTGGAAGATAACGATTGTAAGGTGTCTGACCTTGAGGAGGAGAGTCTATGAGAAATTTGTTTAAGGGAAGTTGGTTGATGAGAGGCATACCTTTGAATAGAGGAGGACTTGTTGAGAAAGGTAAAATTAGAGAGCTGATCATTGCCCAAAGAACTAGTGAACATACCCTCCTACTTTGATGAATGAGTGGAAAACGAGGATGATGATGCTATCACTTTATTATGACTTTTGGAGGTGACGTTTTGTGAGAGAACTATCCAATAAGAGAGTGCAACTAACAATGATTTTTTTTGAGAAGTGACTTGAGGAAAAAAAATGTAGACTTATATAGTTTATCAATGCCTCAAGAGCTAGTGAAAATGCCCTCTCTCTTTGATGAAGAACTGGACAATGAGGACAATGGCAGCATCTCTCTATTTTGACAAGTAGAGGTGATGAGAATGATGTTGTCATTTGGGTGGTAGAATTCTCCCAATTATGCTGATAATAACTCCATGATCGATATTGACCCCTTCAACAGGATAATTTTATTTTGAAACTTCAATTTTGGTCATCTTTTTAAGTGATGTTGATGATTGCAATAAGAAGTTTACGAACTTTATTTTTTGTTGCCATCAATTTAGATGAAATGATTGTAAATGAGCAAGAAGAAGTAGAAAATAATGTTTGCCAAATTGAGGCTGCCTTAAAGATGGAGGTGGTGAGCAGAAATTGCAAATAAGTAAAGTTATGAATACATTTCGCTTAGTTCAAGTGTGAAATAGTTATCATCATGTGAAATTTTGAAGGCATTTATAAAGGATATTAAATTTTAANATTTTTAATTTTGGGGTAAATTTAGTTACTCAACAAGCACAAGTTTTTTCTTTGAAGGAGGGGGTTACTTATAGAAAGCTTATTGGTTGAGTTGGCACTAAAGTGGTGTCTCTCTGGAGCATTATGATTGATGTGGTTGGGCAATATGGAGGGATGAGATTGCCACTCTTTGGAATGTGGGTTGCATTAATACTTACATTTTGAGGTACAAAAATGAGATTGTATGACATGCGTCGAGATTAAAGATGATCAGGCAACTAATGGACGATTAGATGGAGATAGACAATAATAGAGTTTAGAGTAACGTGAAAGCATTGGCGGGGTTGACTACTTGTCTTGGAGGTTTGGTAGGGATCATTATTATGTGGCATGATATCTTTTGACATCACATTTACTTCGTACAAGAAGTGGTCAAATGACAACATTTAACTTGTTGAACTATGACATGTTAGAGGCTAAAAGGAGATAAACTTTTAGAGCTCAAGTATGAATTTAGTGGGATCATATAGGAGCAAATAGTGTAGGCGAGAATGAGAAAGGCCAGTCTTATATTGATGGATAAAGCCGGGCTAACACATTATTCCAAGTTGGGCTGTTTTCTTTAGATTTGGTTGGAAGAGGGTTAAGAGATGACTGAACTTCAATGGGACAATCATGATAAGGAGTTGACCATAACTTAAATCCAAATTGGTCATGATATTAGACTTACTAGACTTGTAATTTTTAATTTGATTTTACAACTTAAATTGTTTTGACCGTGTGGGAAATGAGGCATTACATTGTCTTCATTAACTTTGTAGTCTTATTCATAAGGCACTTAGTAGTAAAGTTAAGCTCCAGTTTTGAGCATAAAAAGGCTTTGTTTTCTTGTTCATGAGTCTTTTTTGCTTTAACGATCCATGGTGAAATGCTAAAAATATCTTGCAAATGATTCTTGCTGATGCTTAAAAGGAATTTAGCGGTGAAGGAGAAGAATAAGCCAACGGAAATATCATTGCAGTGGCAATAGAGTTAGAGGTTATATGATGAGGGTTGTTGTGATGGTGTCAACTATGGAATGGGTAAGAGATCATTGATAGTGAATGAATGAGATATGCGTCATGTAAGAAAGAGGAGGTTGTTGAAAAGATGATGCAAATCCTCACAAAAGTTTTGGCTTTGGAGGTGTTTGGTTTAAAAATAGAGCTTGGAGGTGCGGACGATGGAAAAAATGAGAGTGATTGATAAGGATTTTGTGGCGAAAAAAACCCTCCATTGTTGGAATATTGTGTAGGGGATGAAGACAACCATCAGTGAGTTCTCTCTCCACATGCTGAGTTTGACATTCCATGAGGTGTTTTTTAGTGGCAAAATTGTCATTTTCCAGGAACAAGAGGTGGGTGGGGTGGGGGTCCGACCAAGATCATGTGGAAGTGGCCTATATTACTAAGGAATGATTGGCTCGATGGATGTGATCACTTAAAAGGTCGGTGACACAGAGGCAACACTTCTAGCTTTTATTGCGAAAGTTGCTGTCTTAGTTCCTTCCTCTTCAATGTCTAAAAAAGGCAACCTATGTAGCAGGCACGATGACAGAAAGAAGGATGTTTACAAACCTTTTGAGGTACAACAGTGTCGGTATTCTATTGGCTGGGTGGGTGGTTGCATGATGACTACAGAGGAGGTGCGAAAGATGGTTGAGGACCGACAAAAGGACATCTAGGCATCGTAGGAGTTGGCTGTCACAAGTTGTTTTTGATCCCAATATAAAATCTACAGCTAGATTGCGTAAGGTACCTATATGACTATCAACTGATTGCTCGATTGCTTATCCGATGAGTGTTTAATAACCTTGGTTATTTGAGGATGTTTAATCCCAGAAATTGGTGATCCATTGACTTTTCTAACCGCCGTGGGGTTATTTATACATATAATGATTTGAACTGATATTCAAGAATTTTTTGTTCAAACATATAAAATTAGTGAGATTGAGGCCGGTAGAGTCCTAGATGAAGATTTGAATTTTTGTATTAAATTGTAAATGTATTTAGGTTGATGTTGCAAATTTTAGAATATAATATCTTGTTGTTCGGTTTAGGTATCATAATTTTTATAACTCCCCAATAAAGATGAAGAGCTTGGGATCTCAAGTTGAAAATGTCGCTTACTAATTTGAATGCCTATCGGGACCTTAGCTAATTGTCTGATCATGTTTGAGAGGTTGTTTACAACACCTTTACTTGAAATGAGTTGCCAAGGCACACCTGCCATCCGACTTGGCTTAGACATAGTCCAAAGGGGTAATAGTTATGATGTACTTGGAGTATTTTTTTGTCTACAAAATTCTTTGTCTAGTCGCAATCCCTAATTAGTTGACGAGTTTCAAAAGAAAATGAAGTAAACAAAACAAAAATTTCACTCGAGCGGAGAAGTTTTTTATGGAATCACAAAAAAGTGATTGTGCAAATGCGCATAAAGCATTTGTTTGAAAGAATGCTCTCTAAAAAAAAAGAAGTGGGCATAAACATGTCATCTTTGAAACTTACCTATCAATATTGGCGAGCCGCTTGGGTAGAATGGAAAAATTGATTGGTCATAACTGGGCGAGAAAACTAGAAAAATTTTTTAGACTCTTTGCCATCATTATGATTTAATGTGACCACTTACAAGTGATAGTTGAAAATGTGTTTTTTTTAAGATTTGGGGCATCATAAAGTTGTGACACTTAAGCTTCTCGATGCTTGATCACCTTAACAACCTATTTAATGGGAGTTTGTGGGATTGAGTGGACTTTCTTATTCTAGTCATTTTTTTGAGTCTCTATAAAGAGGTCTAAGGCTAAGAGTACTTTTCTAGTTTGGATCTTTCCTTTGGGCTCCTCTCCGTGACTTGCAACTTTGGCTTCCATAACTTCAAACATACCTGTGAAGATGGGAAATCCATAGCCCAACAATGTGATGTCATACACTCTGACTTCTTCGCCAATCTCTTGCTAGTGTTGTTTTATCTTAATGAAAAGTTTCTACTACCGAAAATATGATTACTCAACTTCTAGGGATGAACGAGTAAAACACTTGTTTACCCAATTGATTGTTGTTTGTCTTCCATCTCATTTTTTGAATGTTTTGTCATGTTCTCTTTAGATATGATGATTTTATGCTATCCAAATATGAAGGACCAATTTTGATTTATTAGCAGACCCTTCAAGGAATATGTGGAGGTGAAGAAGCTCTTGCTTTGTTAAAGTTTTTCCTAGTCCATATTATGAATTATTATGTTTGCCACCTGAATTTGATGTGCCTCTTGCATCTTTGGCACAAATTGATCTCATTGGAAGATAACGATTGTAAGGTGTCTGACCTTGAGGAGGAGAGTCTATGAGAAATTTGTTTAAGGGAAGTTGGTTGATGAGAGGCATACCTTTGAATAGAGGAGGACTTGTTGAGAAAGGTAAAATTGGAGAGCTGATCATTGCCCAAAGAACTAGTAATTATACCCTCCTACTTCGATGAATGAGTGGAAAACGAGGATGATGATGCTATCCCTTTATTATGATTTTTGGAGGTGATGTTTTGTGAGAGAACTATCCAATAAGAGAATGCAACTAACAATGATTACTTTTGAGGAGAAGTGACTTGAGGAAAAAAAAAATGTAGAGTTATATAGTTTATTATCGCATCAAGTGATAGTGAAAATGCCCTCCCTCTTTGATGAAGAACTGGACGATGAGGACAATGGCAACATCTCTCTATTTTGACAAGTAGAGGTGATGAGAATGAGGTTGTCATTTGGGTGGTAGAATTCTCCCAATTATGCTGATAATAACTCCATGATCGATATTGACCCCTTCAACAGGATAATTTTATTTTGGAACTTCAATTTTGGTCATCTTTTTAAGTGACATTGATGATTGCAATAAGAAGTTTACGAACATTATTTTTTGTTGCCATCAATTTAGATGAAATGATTGTAAATGAGCAAGAACAAGTAGAAAATAATGTTTGCCAAATTGAGGCTGCCTTAAAGATGGAGGTGGCTAAGTAAAGTTATGGCTACATTTCACTTAGTTCAAGTGTGAAATAGTTATCATCATGTGAAATTTTGAAGGCATTTATAAAGGATATTAAATTTTAATTGCATTTAATCAAATGAAAAAAAAAACTAAAATAAAATAAAAAAATTGCTCATATTTTTTATTTTTATTATTTATTTATCCAAAGGAGTCTTAGGGTCCATTTGGGGTAGCTTATTTGGTGCGGTGGAGTTTTGAAAATGCATCTGGCCTGTTTGGGTTGACAGTTTATGCGTTTTGAAAATGCTGAAAACAGCGTTTTCACACCGTACCTATCTAGGTGCGGTGACAGCTTTCTGACAGCGGTCTGACTTTTAAAAAAAATAAAAATTTGTAATAGTCACCGCACCTAGTTTATCAACAGATTATTCATAATCAGCTTATCAACAGATTATTCAATAAGTTGCAACTGTCCCAAACAGACCCTTAAAGTTCACTTGATTACTTGAAATTAGAAATGCTGCTCTAAGAAAATGCTGGAATGTGATCAAATTCATCATCTAATTAGGTGTTTTTAAGCATCTTTATAGATTTATCTTAAAATGATAATTTTAAATTTACCCTAAAATAAATAAAAATAAAATTATTAGTTTTTTAATTTAATTTCTACCATACTTTTCCGCTCTCATTTGAGTGACAACACCTAACCCTTAACATGGATATACATTACCAACAAATTCTTGTAGTACCCTACAAAGCTTCCATCATTTAAACATATCACTACATCAACTATCCCCACAATGAGCTCCTTCAAATCTCCAAAAACCATTCATTTATTTTAGTGCTCTTCATAAAGTGGTTTTGTCCCTCAGGTCCACAAATCTATTATTGTAGTTGGATAGTTATGTAATTGCTAAATTAATTGATAAATAATATAATACATTTAAGATTTTGAGATCGATTTTCTTCTACATCAAATATTTGCTTCATTTAATGGCATTAGACCGTTATTTGTGCGAATATGTTGTTCATGCGCTAAGAAGAGCAGGCCAATATTAGAGTTCTTTGCTCGAGAGAGCCCTGGCACTTGAGTTAGCATCTAAGCTTCGATCAAATTCAAAGCTAAAACTAATTCAATAAATTTTCCTGGAACATAAAAGCATTTTCCAAACTTTATATATATTCACCTATATTCGATACATCTTATTGCTGCCATTGTTTATTTCTCTATGATTTATATGGCGTAATTCTACATCTGAATATCTCAAATGTTAACCATAATAAGCCAAGTCTGCAGAAGTTGTTTCATCGCATGCATTCAAATTTCAAACACAAAATCCTCTCGTCTTTTTCCTCACCACTAAATTAATGTATAAAATATTTATTACTCATAATAATTTTATATTAAACAATTTCNTATAATAAGCCAAGTTTGCATAAGTTGTTTCATCGCATGCATTCAAATTTCAAACACAAAATCCTCTTGTCTTTTTCCTCACCACTAAATTAATGTATAAAATATTTATTACTCATAATAATTTTATATTAAACAATATCATACTTGTATGAAACCAAATGGTTGCATTCACAACATGACCAAAAAAAAAAAAAAAAATTCTTACTGATTTGAATGAAATGAATGGAGGCGAACAATAGTTAAGTTCACTTCAATAAGAAATAAGANTAAAAATAAAAATAAAATTCTTACTGATTTGAATGAAATGAATGGAGGCGAACAATAGTTAAGTTCACTTCAATAAGAAATAAGAAACTTAAGTACTACCTATTTTAATTGAAAGAATTACATGCAACATGCATGTAGAAGGCTTGAGACATTGAACACTATATAAAGAGAAAAATAAAGTAGCAAATACAACTAACTGCTTATGCCATGACCAAAGAAACTTGTACTTAGCAACAAGGAATTAACAAACAAGAAATGGATTGGAGTAATGAATCTGAGGATCAGAACTTGGCTTGGGGAAGGTCTCTTGAGATAAACGTGAGATGCTGGAGCAAATCCATGGAGTTGAAGCCTTGGATGACGACGACTGTGTGAGGGTCATGTTGATGTTTGAAGGCAGTTACCGTTCAAAAGCCTATAAAAAAGATGTTGGTGCCAATGACTTTCTTGACTGTGATCTTATTGATTAGTGGAAGTGCATCATGATCATAGTTGTCGTTAGGGTGACAGACAGTCCCCGTCGAAGTTGATTCAGTATTAACAGATTACGTCTTTACTTTTGAGACCAAAATGTCTTCAATGAAGCCACTGTGGCCTCTCGTAGTTTTGAAGTTGATATCGATATATGAGTTGTTGATTTGAATTTGGTGGACTTGAATGTTGGAGACTTCACTAGACATTTTGCTGTTAATTGCAAGTCAGAGTCTAAAAGGGACTGGAGGAAGACATTGGTGATATTAATGTTGGTGGAAGGTTTATTGTACGAGCAACCACTCTTGATGCAGACCGCATCATGACCGACGGTGATACTGCTGTCCTTAATGCACATATCTGAGCTTGAGTCCATAACGAAAGCACCAACTCAAAAGTTTGGCAGAATCACTCACACTAACATTAACATTATGACTTGTTAAAAAAACCAATTAATTGTCTTTACATATTATTGAGAATTAGTTCACGGCCTGATTTAAATCATTGATATGAAGGAAACGTACACACTTCATTTTTTTATGAGTCCATCCGATTGATGATTACATATTTTTGCTGCTACAGTTTTCATTATTGTGATAATGAAATTTATATCTGTAAGAACTTTCTATATTTTTCCTTGTTGTGATATTTTAAAAATGATGGCTTGTATAATGAAAATCTAGTATAATCAAAATGACATGAAATGCCTCAAATATTCTCAATGTAGCAATTCGAGGATCAATTTCCATATTATCTGATGTAAAGCATTTCTTCTAGTGAAATTAATTAGACTCCACAACTGAACACAAATGTTCATTTTAAGGACTGTGTATAGTTGTCAATTTTTATTGAAGCAACATCTCTCCAATACCCAGATGAGGTTTGGTTTTTAGGTTTTCTATTTTCATACTTTAAAAGATAACATTGCAGCAATATAAAAGAAAGTTTCTAAGACAAGATGGCTGTAGTACTCTTAATGAAACACAATATTAGTATAAGGANATTAACATTATGACTTGTTTTAAAAAACAATTAATTGTCTTTACATATTATTGAGAATTGGTTCACGGCCCGATTTAAATCGTTGATATGAAGGAAACGTACAAGATTCATTTTTTTATGAGTCCATCCGATTGATGATTACATATTTTTGCTGCTAAAGTTTTCATTATTATGATAATGAAGTGTTTATAAGAGAAATTTATATCTGTAAGAACTTTCTATATTTTCCCTTGTTGTGATATTTTAAAAATGATGCCTTGTATAATGAAAATCTAGTATAATCAAAATGACATGAAATGCCTCAAATATTCTCAATGTAGCAATTCGAGGATCAATTTCCATATTATCTGATGTAAAGCATTTCTTCTAGTGAAATTAATTAGACTCCACAACTGAACACAAATGTTCATTTTAAGGACTGTGTATAGGTGTCAATTTTATTGAAGCAACATCCCTCCAATACCCAAATGAGGTTGGGTTTTTTAGGTTTTCTATTTTCATACCTTAAAAGATAACATTGCCGCAATATAAAAGAAAGTTTCTAAGACAAGATGGCTGTAGTACTCTTAATGAAACACAATATTAGTATAAGGACTGAAAGATTAATAAAATAATGTACTCATTGGTCCTAAACAATTTTTAGTGATGGTGATGAATCTGTTTTTCATAGTTCTTTTAATCGTTAAATAATAATAAAATTGGTTCTTCAATATAAAATTTTCATTAAATAATTTAGATTAGGATTCCCTTAATAATTTCAACCTTAGAGCTCTACTGGCTTGTTAATATTTTGAGAACCAGTAACAATTAGCAAAAATAAAACGAGGTTGACCAGTGTGAGGAAATGCATGTGCAGGACAAATTCATAGGGAGACGAAGTAGAGTGATGGTAACCTGTTAGAAGGGGAGATGAAGTAGAATGATGGCAAAAGTAAACTTGTCAGAGGGTGAGGTGGATTCAGATGCTTGACGATGGTGTTGGTGTGGTCTTGGAGGAAGTGAGTGAATAACTTCTGTGAGTTACTTAACCTTCGTGGAGTTTTCTATTCATAGGAGTAGGGGAAGAGGAGAATAACATACAAAGATTAAGATGTATGTGGTTCAATTTTGTTGCTTATGTTCATAATGCAATAAGGAGGCCACACTAAGAAGACAAAAAAGTTTTCCCGATAGAAAACATCAGCCTTGTTCGACTGGTTGTACCGACACGATACATAGGAGGGGAAGAACGAAGCAAGAGGACTCTTTTTGCCATTAAAATTAGTTTATTTCTTAACAATGTCCTATAAAACTCTTTTCTTAAAGAAGAAAACATATTGGCGATAGGGAGTTTAAGATGGCGTTAATCTGACCAACGATTGTATGGATGATGTGGGTAGCTTTACTGGAAGCACGAGAGCATGAGGTTTTTGTTCCTTAGTTTGTGTGCATAATCAATACTCGTTCTAGTGAAATGCAAGCACAATAAAGAATGGGAGTCATCCTAAATTTGAAGAAATCCAGTGCTAATTGTAGGATGATAGACAACTTGATGACTCTTACGTCTTGGGAGGAGTTGACGTGGATAGAGTTGTTGTAGGCATGATAGATTGCAACTTGCTTTTAGAGTGCTTGGATTGGTCGATGAGCGTCAAAGGAGGCATGGAATTAGTGTTTGATAGGGCATCCTGGAATGCTTTATTAGTTGCGAAATTAGTTCAAAGACCGGCATACCAAGGGAGTTGACTTGGAGAAGTTGGTTTGGATGTTTTTTGGTTGATTACTTTTTAGTTTGGGAGAAAATTCTGGCCGAAGGAACATGTGAGTATAATTTAGCCCGATCTTTAGAGTAGGGATATAGCTTGCCAAGGGTTGGCATTGATTTGATATGCTAGGGTCAGTTTATCTCAGGGATCTTATCCCAACGATTATCTTGAGTTGTTTATTTTAAGTTATGCATGGCTTTGAAATTTTGTTCAACAGCCTGGTAAGAACAAGAGTTGAGCGCTGAATTAGTGCAACAGTTTGATTATAACCCAATGATAAAATTATTATTTACAATGGGTGATAAAAAAATTAATACAAGAACATAAAATTAATTATCAAATGAGTAACTAACTATTACTACATGAGCATTTTATTTCTCTTAGCGAGGAAAAAAATTTCATATGGAGCGCGAATGCAGCTCTGCGTGCGAACTCCACCAGTATGCCGCCACGTGTGTACACCGGGCCCACCTCATAAACACTGTGCGGTGAACTTCTTCAATAACCTCCACAATTCTGCTTCAATAACCTCCTCAGAACAATTCCAATAATCGCTTCAATAACATTGCGATAATCCCCATAACACCGCATGATTATTGGGGTTTATTGGGGGGGGTTGTTGGAGTTTGCACTTGGAGCGTTATTGGGGGGGGGGGTTTTTGGGGTTCGCATGCAGANCACACTCTTGATCGATATTATCCTTTCTGCACAATAGTTCTTGATCTAATTTATACCATTATCTGAGGTGAAAATGTGCCCATTCGTCCCTGTCGGATATTTGTCTGTCGACAAAGAGGTTAGCGATCTAACGATCACAATTGTCTGGGGTGATAGAATAACACATACGTATACGGGTACACTGCATCCCTTTCCTGACTATTGGGGTAAACTCTGCTTTCATATATATACAAGCATCCATGTATATCATATTTTTATTTTTTTTTCAAGGCATATGCCACTTTCATGTGAGACTTGTATTTATCTACTAAAATTAATGTAATTTCACTAGAATATAAGGTTATACAATAATCTGATAGATGTATTTTTACTGTAATTCTAAGTGTTAAGTAATATTTTGACACATATTTGGTCATGCATTTAGCTAACATAGGCATCATTACTAGAATTTAAGGATTATATAGTAATCTGATTTTTTTCTAAACTATACTATTATGTTTTCTTCCTTCTCTGTTCCTACACACACATAATTGGGGTTTGCGTCGTCTCTTCTTTGGCTTTGACTCTGCCTTCCACAAGACAACTCTCCAACATAGGTGACTCCTTGTCTCCATTTTGTTTACACATGCAAAGTGATTTGCCGTATTTGAGTCTCGCTCATCACCTATAGACAAGTAAAATTGGACATGACAACACTTCTTTCCGCTTCCCTTCTCGCTCTCATGTTCACTCTGTTTCTTCTAATTTCCCCCTTCTTAAATTCAACAACAACAACAACAAGCCTGCCTTTGTCCCACTAAGTGGGGTCGGCTACATGAATCTTTTTTCTCGTCGCGTTCTATTGAGAGTCCTATTTTTATTTAATTCTAATAGATTAAGATAATTTTTTATACAATTTGCCCAAATCGTTTTAGGTCTAGCTCTTTCTTTCTTAACGTAAGTTGAATCTAGAACATCTACTCTCCTAATAGGATCATCAAATAGTTGGTGTTTAATGTGACCAAATCATTTAAGACAACTCTCTTTAATATTATCTGCAAATGAAGCTATACCTATCACATAAATATTCATTTCACATTTTGTCTTTAAGTGTCAAGCCACTCATCCGCCTACTAATAACATTCCCATCGATGCCACCATCAATTTGAACTAATCTAAAATGATCACATTTTTTAATAATTTGATTGCCCATATTTACAACTCTGCCACTAGAGCTACTACTACTAAAATTACTTTCAATTTATTCAGTTTTAGATCTACTCAAACAAAAACCTTAGACTCCAATGTAGATCCTCATAATTCAACTTTGTTTTTTGAACTCTTTCTCTATTCTTATCCAAAAGAAGGATATCATCAATGAAAAGCATACGCCAAGGTACATCTCCTTCTCCAATTTAATGAACTTATTCTCTCTTACGAAATGGTCGAAACTATTGGTCGAACCGACACTAAACCCGTTAATGTTTCTTTTCATTTATTCTATTTATTTATTTATTTATCGGACAGTTTAATCTCCTCTCCTTATAAAATTTCTTCTTCAAAATTCATGAACTTCATGCCAACTAATCATTATGTTGATGAAACATAAAACAATGACAAAAGTCTATTTCATATTAATTGATAACTAAAGCATATGTGATAAATCCAATATTTGAAGTAAAATTCAACTAAGCAATGCCCAAAGATCTTAGTTATAACATAGCTAACACAACACAAGATAATTAGACTAACACCTATTAGACAAATCATCCATCAAACTCTATGCATCAGTTACTTTGGCATTATGTTCTTAATGTTTCCGATGAATTAAGGAAAATACTCTTGGTAAAATGTTTTTTTTGGCTGTTCCTTATGAGTCACAATACCAACTTTTGTCATTCTCTGTTGTCCAGGTCTAAAAGTAGTCCGTTCAAAATATCTCCGAGTTGAATCACTTCTTGAGTTAACATTTGATGTGGATCTTTGAGCAGAATTAGGGCAATTTCTCATCTAATGTCCATACTGCATGCTTAATTGACATCCCTTAAAACTAAATAGACATTAACCACTTTCTTACTTCCCACACTTGACACATGGCTCTATAGTGTTNCTGACTATGGTTTGCCCATTGGAAAAGTAAAATCTATCTAGGATGAAAAAAATTCTTCATTGTGCTGTAAAGAATTATCTCACATGTGGCTACTGTAATATTTACTATAGTCATTTGTTATAATTTCCCTCTATTTGGCTCTGTTGTTGTTTGTCTTTTTATGCGTGAGAAGCGCTTCGTGCTTTTCAAATGCAGGGCCTTGTTATGCACCGGCCATATCTCTAAAATCACGTCGTTCAGGGCATCAAAGCTGATTCACTGCATATTTGTAATTTTGCATGCATGCATAATTGCGATGTATGTGGTATGCTTGCTCTAGTCCAATTATTCTTCAAGGTTCAGCTTGGCCTTTGTGGTTGAGATGTAATTTAGGCATTTATTTTGCGTAAAATCTCTAGTTAATGTATGGAATTGCAAACAAAATCTTGTTAGTTATTAACTGAAAATGACGGTTGATAGTGCTAATGCCAAACGATTTGAGGATAATGATTTCATGTAAGGTGGTTTGTTTTTCAATTTTATGTAGTTGAAGATTCACATTTTCTTAGAACTGTTCCAATTTTTTTTACCCTTCATTAGAAAATTAAGCAATTCTTTTGTACATAATAATTACGGCCAAACAAACAACATGAATATGCTTAAAATTGTTGGCTTTTGTCTGCATTGATCCATCCTAGTTAAAACTAGGGGTGTAAACGAGCGAACTTAAGCTCGAGCCACCGTCAGCTTGAGCTTGAGCATGATTAATTTTATCGAGTTCGAGTTTCGACTCGAGCTTAATTCTATAGGTTCAACCCAACTCACGAGCTGGTTTGTTTACTATAAAAGAGAAAAAATAATATTTATTTAAGCCAATGTTATAACAAGATGACAAATAGAATAGATAAATAGGAGATAAATAAACATAAATCACCTAAAATAAAATACAAAATATTATTTTTTAAATATTTTTAATATTTTCAAAATAAAGTTTTGAAATTTAATANGAGCGGTTCACCGCACGGTGTCATTGGGGGTTATTGTGGTGTTATTGAAGCGGTTATTGGAATTGTTCTGCAAGGGTTATTGAAGCGGGACCATGGCATTATGATCGGTTATTCGCGCGATGTTATTGAAGGGTTATTGTGACGTTATTTGGGATTTATTGTAGTTGTTATGCGGGGGTTATTTAAGTGAAACCATGGAAGTTGTTTGAGCGGTTCACCGCGCGGTTTTATTGCAGCGTTATTGAGGGTTTGTTGGAGCGGCTCATCGCGCGGTGTTATTGGGGGTTATTGCGGAGTTATTGAAGTGGTTATTAGAATTGTTTTGCCGTGGTTATTAAAGCGGGACCGCGACGTTATTGGATCAGTTTTTTGCGCGATGTTATTGAAGGGTTATTGCGGTGCTATTGGGGACTTATTGGAGTTATTTTGCTGCGGTTATTAAAGTGGAATCGCGAAGGTTATTGGAGCGATTCACTGCGCTGTGTTTATGAGGTGGGCCCGGTATAGCACATGTGGCGGCATATTACTGGAGTCCTCACGCAGAGCTGCGTCCGTACTCTCTATGGAAAAATTTCTCCGTAGCGAGCTACTTGTGAAACAATTAATGAATATGTTCATGTATTTAATTGAATGAGTGAGTCAATTTTCAAGCTTGTTAATTTATATGCTGTGCTTTGAAGTATTTTTTTCAAACTTGTTCATTTACCTAAATAATTCTATATAACTTGCCCTACGTGATATCTATTTGTTGTTCATTGAGCACACTAGTTTACATCCATATTTTGCTTAACAGTGCGGTTGCTATGTCTAAAGTAGTAAATCAGCAAATTGGTGTTGTGTTACTGCATGTGCTTTATTGATACATTGCGATGGTTTGGTGCTTAGCGAACTAGGAAACACTGAAATTTATGACATGGTGCACAAATGTTTTTTCATTCTGATGCTGATGATTAGGGCTTCAAAATAAAGCGTTCGTCTGAAAAGTTGGTTACTTCAATATTGTCTAAACTGCAGAAAATTAATGTGAAGATGAAACACTATTTGTTTACTAGGGCGAGAGATTAGGTGCTGCTTTGAAATTGTGAACCTCCTTTGGAAAGCTGGATTCACACGGGCAGCTTGTGTACTAGAAATAAGCCTTACTAATACACATGTGAGAATCTTTAAAAGGTAGAAACAGAGGAGGTTAAGCAGAAGAGAGGTTTATGGTAGGATGCATTTATAGTTCTTGGGTTGTTTGTTGACTATGGTTTGCCCATTGGAAAAGCAAAATCTATCTAGGATGAAAAAATCCTTCATTGTGCTGTAAAGAATTACCTCAAATGTGGCTACTGTAATATTTACTATAGTCATTTGTTATAATTTCCCTCTATTTGGTTCTGTTGTTGTTTGTCCTTTTATGCGTGAGAAGGGCTTCGTGCTTTTCAAATGCAGGGCCTTGTTATGCACCGGCCATATCTCTAAAATCACACAGTTCAGGGCATCAAAGCTGATTCACTGCATATTTGTAATTTTGCATGCATGCATAATTGCGATGTATGTGGTATGCTTGCTCTAGTCCAATTATTCTTAAAGGTTCAGCTTGGCCTTTGTGGTTGAGATGTAATTTAGGCATTTATTTTGCCTAAAAAATCTCTAGTTAATGTATGGAATTGCAAACAAAATCTTGTTAGTTATTAACTGAAAATGACGATTGATAGNATGAGAAGCACTTCGTGCTTTTCAAATGCAGGGCCTTGTTATGCACTGGCCATATCTCTAAAATCACTTAGTTCAGGCCATCAAAGCTGATTCACTGCATATTTGTAATTTTGCATGCATGCATAATTGCGATGTATGTGGTATGCTTGCTCTTGTCTAATTATTCTTCAAGGTTCAGCTTTGCTTTTGTGGTTGAGATGTAATTTAGGCATTTATTTTGAGTAAAATCTCTAGTTAATGTATGGAATTGCAAACAAAATCTTGTTAGTTATTAACTGAAAATGATGATTGCTAGTGCTAATGCCAAACAATATGAGGATAATGATTTCATGTAAGGTGGTTTGTTTTTCAATTTTATGTAGTTGAAGATTCACATTTTCTTAGAACTGTTCCAATTTTTTTTTACCCTTCATTAGAAAATTAAGCAATTCTTTTGTACATAATAATTACGGCCAAACAAACAACATGAATATGCTTAAAATTGTTGGCTTTTGTCTGCATTGATCCAACATGGTTAAAACTAAGGGTGTAAACGAGCGAACTTAAGCTCGAGCCACCGTCAGCTTGAGCTTGAGCATGATTAATTTTATCGAGTTCTATAGGTTCAACCCAACTCACGAGCTGGTTTGTTTAATATAAAAGAGGAAAAATAATATTAATTTAAGCCAATGTTATAACAAGATGACAAATAAAATAAATAAATGGGAGATAAATAAACATAAATCATCTAAAATAAAATACAAAATATTATTTTTTAAATATTTTTAATATTTTCAAAATAAAGTTTTGAAATTTAATANATTGATAGTGCTAATGCCAAACAATTTGAGGATAATGATTTCATGTAATGTGGTTTGTTTTTCAATTTTATGTAGTTGAAGATTCACATTTTCTTAGAACTGTTCCAATTTTTTTACCCTTCATTAGAAAATTAAGCAATTCTTTTGTACATAATAATTACGGCCAAACAAACAACATGAATATGCTTAAAATTGTTGGCTTTTGTCTGCATTGATCCATCATAGTTAAAATTAGGGGTGTAAACGAGCGAACTTAAGCTCGAGCCACCGTCAGCTTGAGCTTGATTTTTATCGCGTTCGAGCTTCGGCTCGAGCTTAATTCTATAGGTTCAACCCAACTCACGAGCTGGTTTTTTACTATAAAAGAGGAAAAATAATATTAATTTAAGCCAATGTTATAACAAGATGACAAATAGAATAAATAAATAGGAGATAAATAAACATAAATCACCTAAAATAAATTACAAAATATTATTTTTTAAATATTTTTAATATTTTCAAAATAAAGTTTTGAAATTTAATATATTTTGAGTATATTTTATATTTATTAATTTTTTAAACGAGCAGACTCACAAGCCAAAGAGTTGAGTCGGGGCTGGCTTGAGCTTGACTTGCTAGCTCATTGAGCTTAGTTCACGAGCCACTTATCGAGCCGAACTTGAGCCGGCTCATGAGTCGACTTGGCTCACTTGCACCCCTAGTTTAAATTATTCTTTCCTTTACTTAAGTGTTTGTTTAATTTTTTTTTTGGCAACTTTCATGATATTTTCTGTGATCATATTTCCTATTGTTCTTTAAGCTTTATTACATCCAATTGTTTTGTTGGTTTTTCTTTTCTATCTTGTTTATATTTTTTGTTCCAATTACTGTATTAATCTTCTTTAACATGATCATTTTTGTGACCACTTATGGTTTTACTATAAAGTATTACTCTCATTTTTTTTCACTTTTCTACTAGATCATTTATAGTTTTATTTTGTTGCTTACTCTCGTTAATTTATAGTTTCTTTTATCGACATTTCATAAAGTGCTTCTTATTGGCTTTCATTCTACTTCATCACATCAAAAACATCTATTTGCTACAACTAGTTTTTAAGTTAGAATTGCATTAAAATTTTTCATTGCGTGCTTCATAGCTTCTTGTATCATGACCCAGTCTAGTGCTTGGAATAAACCAAGGCAGGAATGGAAAGTGAAAATAAAATTCTGTTATTTTGTTTATATCATTAACAGTTTGATATCTAATTATTAATTGAAAGAGCCACTAAAAAAATAATTAATTTGATCAAATAAAAATAGTTACCTTTTTGATTGCTAATCTTTACTTTTACTTTATGTTATTAACAGTCATAATTGTCTTAGGAGGACCATCAAAATCTAATATAACACACTCTTGATCGATATTATCCTTTCTGCACAATAGTTCTTGATCTAATTTATACCATTATCTGAGGTGAAAATGTGCCCATTCGTCCCTGTCGGATATTTGTCTGTCGACAAAGAGGTTAGCGATCTAACGATCACAATTGTCTGGGGTGATAGAATAACACATACGTATACGGGTACACTGCATCCCTTTCCTGACTATTGGGGTAAACTCTGCTTTCATATATATACAAGCATCCATGTATATCATATTTTTATTTTTTTTTCAAGGCATATGCCACTTTCATGTGAGACTTGTATTTATCTACTAAAATTAATGTAATTTCACTAGAATATAAGGTTATACAATAATCTGATAGATGCATTTTTATTGTAATTCTAAGTGTTAAGTAATATTTTGACACATATTTGGTCATGCATTTAGCTAACATAGGCATCATTACTAGAATATAAGGATTATATAATAATCTGATTTTTTTCTAAACTATACTATTATGTTTTCTTCCTTCTCTGTTCCTACACACACACAATTGGGGTTTGCGTCGTATCTTCTTCGATTTTGACTCTGCCTTCCACAAGACAACTCTCCAACATAGGTGACTCCTTGTCTCCATTTTGTTTACACATGCAAAGTGACTTGCCCTATCTGAGTCTCGCTCATCACCTATAGACAAGTAAAATTGGACATGACAACACTTCTTTCCGCTTCCCTTCTCACTCTCATGTTCACTCTGTTTCTTCTAATTTCCCCCTTCTTAAATTCAACAACAACAACAACAAGCCTGCCTTTGTCCCACTAAGTGGGGTCGGCTACATGAATCTTTTTTCTCGTCGCGTTCTATTGGGAGTCATATTTTTATTTAATTCTAATAGATTAAGATCATTTTTTATACAATTTGCCCAAATCGTTTTAGGTCTAGCTCTGTCTTTCTTAACGTAAGTTGAATCTAAAACATCTACTCTCCTAATAGGATCATCAAATAATTGGTGTTTAATGTGACGAAATCATCTAAGACAACTCTCTTTAATATTGTCTGCAAATGGAGCTATACCTATCACATAAATATTCATTTCACATTTTGTCTTTAAGTGTCAAGCCACTCATCCGCCTACTAATAACATTCCTATCGATGCCACCATCACTTTGAACTAATCTAAAATGATCACATTTTTTAATAATTTGATTGCCCATAGTTACAACTCTGTCACGAGAGCTACTACTACTAAAATTACTTTCAATTTATTCAGTTTTAGATCTACTCAAACAAAAACCTTAGACTCCAATGTAGATCCTCATAATTCAACTTTGTTTTTTGAACTCTTTCTCTATTCTTATCCAAAAGAAGGATATCATCAATGAAAAACATACGCCAAGGTACATCCCCTTCTCCAATTTAATGAACTTATTCTCTCTTACGAAATGGTCGAAACTATTGGTCAAACCGACGCTAAACCCGTTAATGTTTCTTTTCATTTATTCTATTTATTTATTTATTTATCGGACAGTTTAATCTCCCCTCATAAAATTTCTTCTTCAAAATTCATGAACTTCATGCCAACTAATCATTATGTTGATGAAACATAAAACAATGACAAAAGTCTATTTCATATTAAGTGATACTTAAAGCATATGTTATAAATCCAATATTTGAAGTAAAATTCAACTAAGCAATTCCCAAAGATCTAGTTATAACATAGCTAACACAACACAAGATAATTAGACTAACACCAATTAGACAAATCATCCATCAAACTCTATGCATCAGTTACTTTGGCAATATGTTCTTAATGTTTCCGATGAATTAAGGAAAATACTCTTGGTCAAATTTTTTTTTTTGGTTGTTCCTTATGAGTCATAATACCAACTTCTGCCATTCTCTGTTGTCCAGGTCTAAAAGTAGTCCGTTCAAAATATCTCCGAGTTGAATCACTTCCTGAGTTAGCATTTGATGTGGATCTTTGAGCAGAATTAGGGCAATTTCTCATCTAATGTCCATACTGTCTGCATAAATAACATCCCTTAAAACTAAATAGACATTAACCACTTTCTTACTTCCCACACTTGACACATGACTCTATAGTGTTGCTGTTAGTTTGGCTAATAACTTCATCAGTGTAGGACTTTGTTTCTTCCTATTATACTCCAAGATGAACTATTGATGTTACTTCTTCCAAACTCTTCCACTTGTGTATGTCCTTATACTTACGACTTTGTAGAGAATCCCACCTAATCCTCTTCAGTAGCACTAAATAGTTTTCAATCACCTGTGGCATTAGTGGCTGCCTGATTGAATCCTTTATCCCAGATAAGAACCTATGACATTTCTCCTCAGCATTTGGAACCAATTAGGGTGCATACCTTGAAAGCATAATGAACTCTGCCTCGAGATGCTATTGGAAGATCATCTTGTACTAGTCCCACAAACTCTTTCTGCATCTATCTTCTAGCTGACAGTGGTATGTACCACTCTCCAAAGGTTGCCACATACTCGTACAACATTTTGTAGTTGGTTCTACCTTCAAACTTCTGCATCTTTTCTTGCAACCATCTCTCAACTTCCCCCTCAATGTAAAAGTGACCAATTTGACCCTTTTTTCTGGTGGATAAGACAATTCATCTATAATGTTCTCCACTCTTAAAAGACAGTTCTCAGCATCCATCAGACTTTCTCTTTTAGAAAAGAGGTGGTCTCATATTATGAAATAGTTTCAAATATTTATACATTTGGTCTCCCTCACTAGAATCAGCTTGAGCTTGAGAGTTTCTGATGATACGAGTCATTGCAGTTAAACCTGGGCGTTGGGCATGCCGGGGTTAGCGTGGGCCGGGCTTAATCGGGCTTTTTGACTAGTCAAAGCCGGCTCGGGCTCGGCTTGAGCCCCATTTCTATCTAAAAAATCATAGCCAAGCACGCCCACTCCATAGACTTGGCTTTGCTAGGCTTGCCCACTGTTCTGAAAAGAAAAATCTGGATGCAAAAATTTGAATTATATAAGAAATGAATTTTAGCAAAATTTATATATAAGAAACTTTTCACAGCAAAATTTATATTTGATGAGAATAAATTCTTCTTAGGATTTATATAAAAATATGAATAAAGAAACACATAAATACTTAAATAGCAATCATTTCTTATATAAAAATTATAACTTTTAGCAAAATTTAGTCACTTTGATGCCATATCAACAAATAAAGTTAAACCATTCATAATACTAAATATTAAAATCTAGATGTGAGTTATGTAAACACTAGACAAACAAGAATTATGTGGTATGTATGTAAATCCCACCAAATAAATCCAAATTTTTTTCTGGTCGGGCTTTATGTGGGCGAGCCTGGTTTGACTAAGTCAATGTAGGCTCGAGCGGGGCTTGGTCGGGCTTGGCCGGGCTTGGCCGAGCCTGCCAAATTTCTAGTCTTTTACAACCAAGCCAACCCTCCCAATGTCGAAGTCTAATTGCAGTCATCATTTCTGCAATATCATAAACATTGACTGTAACAGTCTGGGATGTATCGAAGTCAATTTTATCATTCCTTACCACTTCTTCTTGATCATCCATAATTCTGAAATAACAATAAAATAATTTAATTAAACTAGGTTTAAATTTCGATTCTTATTCAATCATTCTAATGGTTTTTTCATTAAGATTCGTATTGTTTAATCTAAACTTTGTTTTAGTACCACTTTTGTCACAACCTGATCTGGTGCTTGGAATTAACTAAGGTGGGAATGGACTGTCGGATTGTAAAATTAAATTTATTGTTATTTTATTTCTATCACTAAAAAATTAATATCTAAATATTAATTGAATTTTTCATCTTTTTAAGAAAACTTAAATTTGAAAAAATATTAAAACAATATAATAAGTTATATAAAATAACCAATGATCAATCACAATTCTAAATAACAACGATCCATGAAAAAGAAGACAATATGCATATTGATTTTTCATATTTTTATAAAAATTTTATAATAATATAATGTCAATTTCCATGTCATTCATTCTATTTAATAGAATTAATCTATATTTTTATATGCATTAACTTTAACTGTACTCTTCAATGTTTAATCTTCAATATTATTTTTTTAACAGTCACATCTGCCTTAGGAGCACCGTCAAAATATAACCTAGCACACCACTGATTGATATTATTCCGTTGGATTAACAATTTGTGATCTAATTTACGCAATTTTTTTAGGTGGAAGTGTGCCTACAAGTTCCTTACAGATATTCGCTCTTAACGATCTAAATATTGCAATTGTTTGTGGTCGTAGAATAACATATATGACACGAGTGTGATGGTGTCCATTCCCTATATCATGAGGGGTGAACTCTTTTTTACCGCACATACAAACATCCATGTATATAATATTTTTATTTCATTCTTTAAGCCACATTATTTTGATGTGAGATTTGTATTTATCTACTAAAATTAATGCAACTCTATTAGAATCTAAGGTCATTCAATTATCTAATAGATGCATACTATAATTTTAGAAGTCAAAGTAATATTTGACATAAATATTTGATCTACAATGTGCTAACATATACATCTCCACCATAGTATAAGGATAAGGTACTAATCTGATATCTTTCTAAAATAAACTATCATGTAACTATTAGGACAATAATATTTAACAGATATATTTCATGACAATGATATGAGTATTCATATGCGATTTAATTTTATTGAAATACAACATCATTGTGAAAAATTGTAAGTAGGAATATATAGAAAACAAGAAATATTACAGCAACTTAGAGATATAATTACCCACCTCAATGCATTTCACCGTTTTATTCCTATCAATTATCTAATTTAATGACTTGAATTTGCCAAAATATGATATCATTTAGTAAAATTTAGTATTCACATTTATAAATCTC